>JAGFPH010003869.1:0-12243 GCA_018207615.1 Philaenus spumarius | reverse complement strand
GGCGCTCGATGTACGAGAAATATGGACAAAGCGCCCCACGCTTTTTTTACAATAATGCTAGTATTTATCGTTTATTATTGTTTTAAGCTTATTTGAAAAATTATTTTTAACTTTTTAGTTTGATATGCTCTAAAAGCGTGTTTTTTAGTTTTTTAAACTATATTTATTTTTCACTTTTTAGTTCGATGTATTATAAAAGCGTGTTTTTTAGTTTTTTTAAACTATATTTATTTTTTAATTTTTAGTTATATTAATTATTGAAAAAAAATTTGGCCGTGGACGGGATTAGAACCCACGATCGGTGAGTCTGGGGATTGACGTCAGCGACAACCCGCGCCTTAGACCGCTCGGCCAACGAACGAACTTGCGTAAGAGAGATATACTAACAGTAATAAGCCACTGGCTTTTAGTCCAAAGGAGAGTTACTTACAAACAAACATACAAACATACAAGTGAAGCTAATAAAAGCGTGTTAAAAAGGATGAAAATTACATAACAATTCCTAGAATAATTAATACTACAAAACAGTACCAAAAAACTTCGAAAAAAGTGAAGTTTTAAGAAAGTTGAAAAAACCACCAAAATCAACGGTGAAAGGGGTAGGAGAAGCCCCATAAAAGCCAATGACGCGTTGAACGCGGACTTCTTACGATTATCGAGGTGCAGTTTCCACGCATCTGGACTTCATTATTTCTACAGAGTAATCTAGTTACACGATTACTGACTTTACTGGATTTTATCTGCGTAAAACTAAAAATTATTTACAAAGTATAAAAAAGCGGATCTTCAGGAGAGCATCAATGACAAAGTAAATAGATGTCATCTGGACTTCATGAGACAAACTGGCGATCACATTATACATGAATCTGGACTTCTGAAGGAATAGCGAGACGAACGACCCGATATAAATCGGACTTCAACCAGGAATCGAACCTACTAACCGGCATACGACTTCAAGACGACTGCAAGCAGACTAAGATCCCCAGGGAGGCTGTTCGTGGAAAGTATCTGGAATCTGACACCGAAACAATAAACATAAGGTCTGAGAAAAGCGTATGTTACGTTATTTTGTCCCCCAAAATTGCCTAAAGTTAAATTTAAAAAAATATTTCATATACTGGGTTAGGTAGGATAATATTAATTAATCTCTCGAAAATTATTTTAAAATTAAATTCATAGAAATAAAGTAGAGTCATTAATTAAATTAAAAATTTAATCAAATCATATTTTGGATAAGCAGAAAGGTGAATTAGCCTAAATATAAATTAGAAAGTTCTGCCTATTTGTATAATAAATGTGTTAAATCAAGTGTAAAAATTATTGTTTGAAGGGACATATACCCAAAGAAAATTATTATAATTTTATTTGAAAGTTATATTTTATTTTTGCATTTTGGTAAATAAAATTTATTATTTATTTACAGAACAAAAATCACTTGAGTTTTAAATTACCTGTATTAGTGATTATCCATTATTATGTCCTGTGTTTTATACAATTAGTAGTGAATATATGAAAAGGTTCTTGAAAGCACAAATAAGTTACTAAGGCGGTTTCAGTGTTCTCAAGTCTCTGAGATTTACCAAAAGGTAAACAAAGAGTTGTTAATTATCTGAGCTAGTGATCTTTTAAATTCCGGAAGTTGTAAAGAAATTTTATTAGAAGAAAACAAATGTTATTCAGAGATAAGTTGCATCACCTAGGTGAATTAAAGAAAGTAGCCTTCGCCTTCCAGTAGGTGAATGTAATTTATTTTATAACAGAAAACCAGCGTTGGCCTAAAAGTCAAGAAAGAGTATTTGACAGGTGAGGTGAGGTTGTACGTTGTAAAATTGGTGCCCATTGTGGTTGGCTCGATTTAACCTAAAGTTAAAAATAACCAAAAGTTAAATTAGGTCAAAGGCCGACGTAACGATTATTTGTGCTTTAATTGTATTTGTTAGAATAAGGATATTTTGTGTAGCGTATGGTATACAGTAGTCGGATCGTTCCCTGCAAATTTAGGAATGACAACATGAAGCTACACAACACAATTCAGAGAATTAAGTTTAATAAACTGTGCAAAAAGCTGGACAAAAAGCTAAATTAATTGCTGAACAAGTTTGGTTAAACACGGAAATTAAATTACTACACTGCAAAAAACAATTTTTAAATAACGAAATTTATAACACACACCTACTACTCACTAAAAATTTATCAAAAATTGAATTTGATCAATTATTAGATTCCGTTGAAAAATATGTACAAATTAGAATCTCTAAAAAGAATCTTGATTAAGAAATTTGCGAGATTGAAGAATATTAACAATGAAAAGGAGCATAAAATCATATCACAATTCATGGATACCCATCATTTTCACCCATGCGTTTTGAACAAAACAAATATAAAATTCAGTAAACCTGAAATGGATTTACTTAACAAAGGTTTGAAGCACAACATCAAGCTAAAACGTGAAAACTTCAACCAAGCACTTATCGCATCGGAGCAGCTATCCAATGTTTGCCAAAGAACAAACAAAACGTAACCAGATGTTTGGTTAGTGATAAGTGCGATTCAAGGTTAGACTCTGATGGTTAAGTAAATATAAATAAACCTAACCGCTACGATGATGAGCAACATATAGCCAGACATATAACGTCTTAATTACAAACTAAAGCAGATAAAGGAAACACCTTAGTTATATTATCTAATCGTAACTACATAGAAAAAACAGAAAACTTTTTTAGTGAAATCAATATAACTAAACTAAAAACCGATCCTACTGAAAGGTTTAACAAACAAATAAAACCCGCTATCAATTCATGCAACCGCATTTTCGACAAAAACCAAATTAGGCAAATAAAAATGATCAAACCATCCGCAACTAAATTAAGATCTCTCCCGAAAATCCATAAAGCTAAATGCCCTATAAGACCTTTAGTCAATTTCATATACGCTCCCACGTACAGGCTGTCGAAAAAATTGGATCAAATATTGAGGAACAATATAACTTTAATCCATAATTATTAATTAAGAAATAGCATAGACCTTATTGATAAATTGAACCATATAGAAATAAATAAAAACAGTATACTGGTTTCATTTGATATAGAAAACCTATACACAAATGTACCAATATCTGAAACAATAGAAATTATAAAAAACAACATTTTAGACAATAATACCATGGAACACGACAGATTGGACGAACTAATCTTACTCCTTAATACGTGCTTACAACAGAACTACTTTGTTTTTAACAATGTGTTTTACCTACAAAACAAAGGACTAGCCATGGGTTCTCCACGCTCTAGCGTGATGGCAGAAATATTTCTAAATTATATGGAAACTAAATACATATTGAATACTTCAAATCAATTTCAAAAAGATATACAATTTTACTGCAAATATGTTGATGACACCACGGGTACTAGAAGACAGTTAAAAATGTTCACCAACTACTTAAATGGAATACACCCATCACTTAAATTCACCAACGAGTTAGAAACAAACAATAGCATTAATTTCCTAGATTTAACCATAATTAAAAAAATCAGCAAATTCAATTTTAAAGTATACAGGAAACCTACACAGACTGACCATACCATACATGCAACATCTAATCATCCTCATAACCACAGAATGGCAGCCTATTCCAGCTTTGTACACAGAGCTCTCGCCGTACCCATGAATACATTTGATTATAACCAAGAAATTAATATAATAAAACAGATCGCACTTTCGAATTGCTACGACCACAGAATAATTGACAAATTAGTTAAGAGTAAAACTAAGACTTGCAAACCTACCATAAAAGAAAAAACTAAGTATACCAGCACGGGATTCCATGAACTATTAGAGAATGTCGCAGGAAGTATATTTAAAAAATAAGGTTACACTTTAGCATTCAAAACAAGAAATAATTTAGGAAATGCCTTAAAACCTAAAAATAAAGAAAAATGCCCATTCAATGCAAGCGGCGTATATAAAATATCTTGTGACAATAATTGCCCTAAACACTATATTGGCTAAACGGGAAGATCGTTTAAAACCAGATTTAAAGAACACTTGCCGAAAAGAAACCTTAACCCAATAAAATCTAAATTTGCTGAACATCTATTATATAGGTAGCAATATGCAAATTTACATAAATGTTCAAAAGGGCCAATTATGAATGTCTTAGAAGAATTCCAAATCTACAAACAATCTATTTCTGATTCATCTATTTTATTAAACGAAAAAGTCCACTTTCAATCCAACACTATTTTTGACAGTATAATTAAATTAATCCCTTCAACTAGAAGACATAATCACCCGCAAAACTAGCTAGTTTCTTCAGTACTGACTAAGCAATGAACAAGTGAACACGTGTGTCCATCTTACAGGATAGTATTAACATTGCGATATATTTTAAATGTAGTTTTGTGTTTCAAAGTGTTGCGATGTATGTTAATGTGTTGTGTTGGGTGTTTTATGTAATTTTAAAGTTGACTAGCATTTAAATTAAATGCTATAACATAACAAGTTTTCGGTTTGTCAATGCCTGAATGGAATAGGCGAAATGGTCGTCACCGATTAATGGACTGCGTTACTGGACTGCGAGCAGAGTTGTATAAATAAGGTATTTATTTAATTATAAGTATATTATAACCAGTCCATAAGGCACAAGGCAGAACAACAAAAACAGTTATCTACACTTTAATAAAAACCTAACCTAAAAATTTGAAATACCAATAATTGATTTAAAATTTAAAATAAACTGTTAATGAAAATATTAGAGACTATAGATGATTACTCAGTCAACAATAAACATTATTTATTTATTTTGGTTCAGTCTAGGCCTAACTTAAAATATATAGATAGTTGTTGCCCGTCGATACTCGGCGGATACAGCTTCATTCGTGGTGAGTGGAGCGCTAGGCAGATGGTGCGAAACATGTATAAAATTGTACTTTTTAAAATGCTATTTCCTTCCAATTTATTTTTCTTGTGGCAAAGTTAAAGAAGGAGAAAATGGATTCGTCAATCAGTGGATTTAACTAATATTTTATACACAAATCTAATTATTTCGGATATCAATACAGATAGGAAAGAAAGGAGAAAAAACCATTACCTTGCATAAATAATACAGTTGCCAATTACATACATATTTGTTTTCGCCATTCCGACTATTGATTTTATTACAATAATATTACGACTTACCGTCACAATTGTCAAATTAGACTATTGTGACGGTAAGTCGTAATAAGGCCGGGAACACACTTGTCGGTTTTTTCCGATCGGATTTTTTTTACCGTCGCCGCTCTAATATAATGTAGCGTTTACATATTGGGCGGTAAAATATCCGTCGCTGTCTAATCACACACCGACTACACATCAGTCGAATCACTGACAATCGTGCAACAAGTGTCTATTTAATTGTTGCTTTATCTTATTAGAAATAGTTTTGTGTATAACATGAATAGAGAACAACTTCTTGCATTATTGTTATTTCGTCGTCGATTGAAGAGGAAGCGAAAAAATATACTAATTTGGGTTCATCCGATTAATCAAAGGAGAGAGAAAATTGGAGACTTCTACACTTTGTTTCCTGATTTAAGAAACGATGAAGAAAAGTTTTTCAATTATTTTAGGTTGTCAATCTCGACGAATTGCACAACCTGCTGAAAAGTCATATACACCGGAAAAATACTAGACTGAGGAATTGTATTCAAACGGATGAAATGCTGGCAATAACTTTAAGGTAAGTAAAATTGAGAGTTGGGAATTCATCACACAATTTTTAGATTACAAAACCTTATATTTCTCTACAGAATAAGCTACAGCATTTTATTACATGTTTGTTAATATTTGATCATTATGAATTCCATTTAAGCAAAATCAATAGCGTTCGTTGAAGATAATGAAGTTATTGAAGGGCTGCTAGATTGAACATTATCCTCCCTGATCATTTCTGAATAATTTTCGTAATGCTGAGCGACAGAACTTTTCCGCTATGGTACGTTTGAAATTGAGATGGGTACGTAGTTGAGGATGCCAAGTAGCGACTTGAAGACATCCAAGTAGCGTGCAATACAAGAGGAGGTTTGAAAGCCAACAATGTTAGAAACATTCTCTGCAAGTACTTCGTATCAAGGGTTGGGAGCATTCCCTGGCAGGTGTCAAAGATCTGTGAAACCAGAAAACATAAGCATATAAGTACATTGTGTTATAATTGTTATAATCTACTTTATTCACTGCTACTGTGACCGCTCCCTTATCTGCTGGTGTTATTAAAAGATCTTTGTTGTTATGTTAAAATGTTTTAGTGTGTTGTTTATCTTTTTGTGTAATACAGTGTTTTTGAAATTTTGATTATTTCCATTTGTTAGTAAATTTACAATTGCAAAGAAAAATAAATAAATTGAAGACTATCAAGGTCAACTCAATAGCATTATAAAATTAATAGATACAATTATTTGTACTTACCAAATTCATTCTTTTTGCTGTCTTCCATGTTATCAAAATCATTCTTAAGTTGAAGACAAACATCATGCCACGCATTCCTTGTGCCGTTTCTATCTTTAAAAATGTCCAAGGTTTTGTCCATTGCTGCCGTCGGCGTTAAATAATCCGATCGTTTATTTTTCCGACCAATGTGTAACTCGCAATACCATCCTACGCGCCACTACTGGTACGGCGGTGACGGTAAAAAATCCGATCGGAAAAAAACGACTAGTGTGTTCTCGGCCTTATTGTTGCCACTTACCATGAAAAATATTGCAATAATTTAAAACTGTAGGCCTATTTGAAAATATTGTATTTATGTAGCCCTTAATTACATATCAAGACGAAGATACAAATGTTGTCTTTTAATTGGTTTTTATTTCATATTGATTATCAAATGATTTAGAAGTTATTAATATTATAATAAAGAAATTAATACTCGAATAAATATATTTATATGTTATACGAAGATGTACGTATGTTTCCGAAGTTAAACGAATGGGTAGCCTATCTTCCATAAATTTGTATAAACGAATAAATTAATTGTAGATAAAAGGTTGTATTTATATTCTCTTTATAACCTCAAAGCAAATCTTATAACGTATTATAGCCTACCTTAATTTTATAAAATTCATATTTAAAAAAAAACTTCAGAAGAATTACATTATTGATGAATTGTAATTGTTAACATAACCCCAAAGTACATTTAACATTAAACGTGTACGTTGTTTGTGTATGTATTTGTTTTTTGTGGTGTTATATGTCTAACAATTGTTTAATGTTAATGACGACCTCTTAGGAGTGATAATTTCACCTGAAGATGGATGAGTAATATCATTTGAAACCGCGGTAGCAATGAATACTTAAGCATTTAAGTATTCATTGGCGGTAGTGTGTTTTTCTCACATTAAGTGGATCACTAAGTCTTGATGGACATAAAAGGTAATATTTTATTATTAATTTATTAAATGCAAATAAATCATTCATTTTACTTTCTCACTCACTATACTATAGTATAGAGAAATTATAGTGATCGCAAAAAAATCGATGTTGAGATTTTTGTCGAAATATCCGTTATGGGACCCCCTGAGTCCAAAAAAGTGGTTTTTACAAAATGTCTGTCTGTATGTATGTATACAAAGCTAGAGCGAAAACTATTCGATCGATTTCAAACAAATTTGCACCAGACATGTCAAGTAGACATGTCATGGTTTTGAAATTTTTTGAAAAACAACCCCTTTTTTTGGCAGTAAATCCCCAAAACATCAGTTGTTATTTCTTTATAAAAAAACGGCTCTATCGATTTTGATAAAATTTGGCTTATTTGTAGCCTTTAATGTACCCTACCATATGCAAAAAAACCATCTTTCTAAAAATTCTCGTTTAGCTAATAATAATAATAATAACAAATTTTTGGGTGTTTTTGGGCCATAAAGGAGATTGTTTTTCAAAACCTTTTTTCGTGCATCTATAAACGCCTAATTGACGTCTTTGGTGCAAATTTGTTTGAAATCGATCGAATATAGTTTTCTCTCTAGATAATATATAATAATAATATTTATTAGTTAATCTCCAACTTTAATAAAAAATCACTTCTCCTACCCCACCCTACAAGTCACAGTGAATCTGTTTAATAATTTAAATATTTTTGTGAGAAAGTATGTGCCAGTTCCTGGTACCGTTTATTCGTTATGAGATTAACAGTTAACAGTACAGTAATGCCGTTATCTTTGTTGTTTTTGTGATATTTTATTGGTATAGGTCTGACGTTTTTGTTGATTTTTGATTGAATTGCCCTGTCCTTAATTATTATCATATTTTATATATATACAATAAGTGTATGGTAAAATAAAGCCTAAGAAACTGATATTACAAAGTTCAGGTGATCATTTGACCCCTTTATTCCTAAGATACAGTAAGGAATGTCGTAATCATTTCACGTTTGGACTCTATTTTCATGAAATAAAATGCAGAATTTAAAAATTACAAAAATATTAACCTAAAATAAAAACGTCAAAAAACAGCAGTTTAGCAGACTAAGGCCTAGTATATGAGTCATCGAAACAACAGTTCCGCCAGGTAGGCCAGGCTGCACGCGTGTTGGTGTGTACGCGTCGGGACGCGAGGTTAGCTTAAGGGTCTGCTCCAGTAAACGAGAAAGCAACCGGAAACGCTAGCGCCTCTCACTATATCCCTATCTAAACAGTGCAATTTCTTGCGCTGACATTGCCTCATTTCAAACCATTTTATAAGTCTATCTTTTGTAATTGAGTGTTAAAAAAAAACTGAATATCTATATATATAAAATTCAATGTATGTCTGTTTGTCCTTTATGCGTTACCAAACCGTCCATCCGATTGCTTTGAAATTTTGCATAGTAACACAGGTTAACCCTGGGAAGGTTTTAGGCCATTTACCGAAGTCCTAGGACATTAGGGCTACGCCCCAGTGGCCCTCAAAGTTTCAATGTTAATCTTATGGAAGGTCAATCTTAAGGAAGAAGAAGAAATATTTCTTTTGATTTTATCAGAAACAGCTGTTCATATGAAAAGCTTAAAACAGCTGATTTTGATCAACAACTGATTTGGATCAAAAACTGAATATAATTTTAGGTTAGGTAAATCAAGCAATGAGCAGAATCCCATTATAATTTACATCGGCCCTCAGGGATACGAATTACAATCTTTCAAAGTTTCAAATTAAGCAATATCGAAACATTGCCGGGTCAGCTAGTTCTTTATAAAATTTCGGATCCGGCTTGCAAATTATTTTTCATTATTATTTTTTTATTGAGTTAGGAAAAAAATTCAAACTTTGTACTCACAAAATGTCAATTACATAAAAAATTTTAAAAAAATATAAATTGCAAGACGGATAAAATGAAACCTTGCAAACAATTTTATGATAAAAAGTAAACGAAATAAATGGTTTGAAATTTAACATTGCTCTTATGGGATACAAATCCAAGATGGCCGCCACTACAGCAGACCCTTAATGCTCTGGGGCTTATACAAACTAGGCTATAGGTCTACTCTATTGAAGAACTCGAAAACCCAAATCCGCGACATATACTTTACCATCTTTGGTTCTTTCCTGATTTGTAAAGACAATTTATTACATGTTTTTGTACCAATATATAAAAAACACTTTTTGAATCAACCTTTGGTCTTTTTATGTGCATCTGGGCTTCTTGTTATATAATGAATTTGGAAATTACAAGTATTTCCGCTCCTGCGATAAAAAACCTGTAGAACTTTATATATAAATAAAATAAATGTTACTGAATTACTTAGAATTTGCTTTTTATTTTCACAGATTTCCTGGACACAATTCAAAGACTTGTTAAAGACTATGGACCAGTGGTCAGTTTGTGGTTGGGCCCTTCCTACTACTGTGCTGCCATCTAGGATTATAAAGATATAGAGGTAAAGTAACATATGCTAATGTTGATAGAATCAAACTTGAACACAAAATCTCACAACTAATACGTTTATTAACTCAAACGCGTTTCAACGACAAAGTCGACATCTTTAGTGATGCACGAGCTACAATAATCAAACTATAACTAATGTGCCGTTATTACATGCGCGATACTAAACCGACTGACAAATGCGTAAACGACCAGCGCGCACTATCGTCAGACAATTGCACTAACTGTAACAAACATAGAGTCTACAGAGCGTTGACTCTTAATTCGGCCTGCATGAAATACGAAAGGCTGTGGCGACAGCTGATTTTTTTTGTTCAAGAGACGATGACTAGTAAATTCATTCTGTAATCACTCTGCAACTAGTTTTCTAGCTTCACATTGGAAGACCACAAACCATGTGTTAAGTTTATTTCAATTTCAGTTGTAAATAATTAAACTTTATTCTTTTGTCTTCTCTGGACAAGTTACTAATTATGTTTTAGAGCCAATCTCCGCTTACCAGGTAACTCTAATGTTTAACCTTACTAAATTGTATTTCAAACCTGTTGCTTACCAGAACTCTTGAAATAACTCAAATATGCTGTAGGAATAAATATGTATTTCTTTCAATATTAAATTCATTTTATTATAAGAGCCTACTGGCAATAATAAGTTGATTCTGTATATTTTTCAAATCTATTTACCATTGTAAAAAAAAAACTTGACTGCTAAATTACAATTTCATAGCCTATGTTATAGCCTAATTATAATTAATTGAAATTCTGAAAATTAACTTTAATAAGCACTGTAGTAATATTCTATTCAACCTACAATCAGTTAATTGTTTAAAAAAGACTTAAATCTGATACTGGAAACTATACTAGAAAGTAATTTAACATGTGCCATGCATGTATAACATGTGTTTGAACATGAATAATTTAATGCCTGCATTATAGAATGACCAAGTGAAACTTGTATAATGATTGTTTTACATATTTTAAGCATACATCTAATGCTCCTTGTTTTTTTTCTTTTGGACCTTTTAGTGTTATACACTGGTTCAAGTAAAGGATTATTTCAACTAATGGCCTATTTCAACTAATGGCCTATTTCAAGTAAAGGATTATTTCAACTAATGGCCTATTTCAACTAATGGCCTATTTCAAGTAGAGGATTATTACAACTAGGACTATTTCAACTCCAGGCCTAATCCAACCTTGTGCCTGACTCAAATCTACATTTAATTCTGCTTCATGGTGTTTTCGACTTCAAACTCTACATTTCTTTAAGTACTCTACAGTTATAATATATATTTATGTATCACCACCAACTTTAAATAACCTTATAAGTCTACAAAGTAACTCTGTTTCATCAAAAGTGATTTGTTTTATGTGATTTGTTATAAGGTTGAGTTGATATTTTTTTTTTAAGGCTATGTGTATAGATATATAAAAAACCTTTTTTTTGAAAATTTTCTTTTAACAAATTTGGGAGGCGATGCTAGCAAAATTTAGATTAATCCAAACCCCCAGGGTTTCATCCAAATTCTTTTAGTGACGTCACACGTATATATATATACATTCTTTCACCTTTTACTTTAATATTTTTCTAAAACCTTAAGTTAAGTTGGCCAACTATAAAATATAATATAATAGATAGATTTAATTTCATATACATACAAATGTTAGGTTAAGTGCATTTACATAGGTAAACGCTACCATTCTTGTTAAACAATTTATTCTGTTGTTATGATACACAACACCTAACTTTGTGCAACTATGTATTGATATATTTTTTCTGTATAAAAAACTTTTGAAATAATTGGGTGGGATTGTTAATAATTAAATTTAAGGGAAGGGTTTGTTTATTTTGTTTTAATAAAGATATATAATTAAATTGTAAACTTTCATTAAGGGCGCATAAATCTTTTGTAATTTCTTAAGGGCATATTACTTTTTTTTTACAATAAACAAAATTGTTTATTAAACCTTCTAAGGAGTTTTCTTTGTTATACCATTGTGAATGGGTGATTCAAGGTTTCAGGTTCGTCAATTAAGGTGAGCGAATAACATAATTATTTAAATATTTTGTGTATATCTTTTTAAAGTAACTTTTGATAGTAGGTTGACATGTGCCGTCTTTTGGTTACCCAGTACGCTTTCCTAATCTTGTCATAGACTGGCACATGTTTCTGGTAGCAGTTTAGCGTGGTTACCTTCCTTTTTGTAAAATTGAACTGAACTTAACCTGCTGCGCAGCGACTCGCCTATTAATTCCTCACTTTACATTTTATCTCAACTACAGATATTTTTGTTTTTGTTTTTGATGAAATTTCCGATTTGTTTTTTTTTTTTTTTTTCTCTCTTTCTTTG
>JAGFPH010003868.1:100929-136409 GCA_018207615.1 Philaenus spumarius | reverse complement strand
AGAAATTTATCTTTAAATTATTGCAGTTATAGGCCCACACGGTACAAATTCTCTCCCTCCGAAAATAATTTAAAATAAATTACAAACAATAAAATTCTAGAAAAATTACAGAATACAACAATATTTACACATATTATTTATATTTGATATATTGATGATATCCATGAGCATAGCTGACATCAAAGAGAACCTAGAAGTCTGTCGTCCACTTGGTTATCACTGGTTGCAGACATTCCTTTCGTCTCCGCAGCGATGGTTTCTTGTAAGGGATCATATTTAATAGAAATTTAAACGGAACGCACTAAAACTCACTTTTCATTATATGTGAATAAAATTCCTACATTCCTCACTTATTATCACACATTGTTTGTATAAAACCTAAATCTAATTACAATAGCATTTACTATTAAATTAACTACATGTATCTAGAATTACAGCTTTATAACTTAATTGTAGGCTCTATACTTTCTTAATTTTTCAATTAACATCAAACAATCTACAAGGATTCATACTGCCCAGGTGCCCAAACTTTCTTTATTTATTTCATAGTAGCTATTTTTAATTGGCTAATGTGCATCCTTTTACAATCATTATAATCATTACAATTCTGGACTATTACAGTTACCTCATTTAAGAAATAAATGACTCTAAATGGCCCAATAAATTTAGGCAACATTTTGGCCTGAATTTTATCTATCTTTTTGCTTTGATAAAAGGTTTTTAAATAAACTATGCTCCCTACTTTAAATGGGTGCTTTGTTTCATTTTCTTGATACCTTTTTCTTTTCATATTTCTTAAAACAGATAATTTCACATTTTTAATAGCCCTACTTAATTTATTTTCTATGTCGCCGTCGGTTTGATCGTCCGGAATTAAATCATTTATTCCCCAGATATTACTTAAGGTATGGTTGCATTCGTGATTAAACATTAACTTAAAGGCTGTTGTTCTTGTACTATCATTGTAGCATGTATTGAGGCTAATCTGGATTAAGTTTAGTTCATGATCCCAGCTTACTTGATCATCATGATAATAAATCCTTAATTGATTCTTAAAGTTTCTGATATATCTTTCAGCACGATTTCCAGATGGCTTGTAAGGTGTGATCTTGAAATGTTCGATTCCATACTTAAAAACAAAGTTTTTAAATTCTTTTGCTTTGAAACAACTGCCGTTATCAGACACCAGCTGTTTGCAGCATCCAAAATTATTAAATATTATTTCTTCAATCTTTTTTATTATAGAATTACTTTTACAGTCTCTTAAAGGTATTAACCAACAATATCGTGTAAAATCATCCAATACAATCAGTATTTGGTTATTTCCTTTTTTACTTCTTACTAGAGGTCCCGCTATATCCACATACAATTTATCTAAGGCTTTATTAGAATGTGTAGCTACTAATTTTCCCTCGTACATCCGTTGCATTGGTTTGCTCATTAAACATTTTTCACATTGTCTTACTCTAGATTTCAATTCATTAGTCAAATTTGGTCTATAAAAATATTCACTAACTTTGGCTATCGTTCTATTTATTCCGGGATGGCGACCAAAGGAAGAAGTATGGTAATATTCGAAAATTAAATCTAACAAAATTAAAGGTAGATATATTTTTCCTTTAGTTTGTTTATTTTTGCTATACATTAAAATTCCTTTTCTTAAGAAAAACCTTTCAGATTTATGGGTAAAAACGTATTTAACAACATTTCATGTACTTGGTCAATAGTGGATTTTACACTCTTAGCATAAATCAATTTGCTTAACATCGGGCCCGAAACATAGCCCAACCCTATCTCTAATATTTGTTCATCACTTAAACAAGTTTCACTTTTCATTTTTAACATAACCCTAATAAAGTTTAATAAATCATCATGATTTAAACCATTACAAATCCTAAACAAATTGATATATCTTTCAATTGGGTTTGGAAGTTTGCTAAAAATGTTTTGTTTGCCAGATAAGGTTAAGGAAGCCTGCTCTCCCTCGGTTCCCGTTACTCGGCACTCGTTTTGTGTAAACAAAGCAGGCAAGCCTACAGACCTTTGTACTTCTACGTTACTCTCAACTGCGGTAGGTAAAGTCAATACAACCTTAGGCTTATCAGAACTTTCTAATATTTGTATAAAACTTTCTTCTTGTTCATTACTTTCCGATAACCTCCTAACTACATCCTCTTTAATTTGTGTATCAATCTTTATATTTGATAACTTATCATCTAACTCATTCAAAACATCATTTTTGATTCTACGTTTTATATGATTAATTTTAGTTTCAGCCCTAAGTAAATCTATTGGTTTTTGCGAGATAATTATTTCTGCTATAGATTCTTGAATTTCAGAAACTTTTCGACCTATCGTTTCATACTCTGCAGTAAAACTAATTTTATTGGACAAATAATTAACATCAGTCTTAACTTGCTCCCTTAAATGTTTTCTCAATTCTTTTCTCAATTCATTTACAGAATTGGCTATAGATACGTTAACATCTCTAAATTGTAGTTCATAAATTAACTCATCTTTCAAAAGAAGATCAACTCTTAAATTAGTCATTGTTTACAATATTTCTTTTTTTTAACTTAAACAATCTTAAAACATTTACAGATAAAAAAATAAAAATCTTCAAAAAACACAATTTTACATATTACACAAGTATAATCATTATTATTATTATTAGCAAAGTACCTAAAGCAGAGTGGCGCAATTTTGTACCATGAATTAAAAATAAGTCATTTATTTCCAGTATTAGTTGTATTGTCCACTGTCAATACTTCACTGGGGTACAAGGTTTTATCAGTGGAGTTTATTATAGGAACTATTGCTAATAACCACAAGTTGTAAAGTTACTGTTTCCTTTTATTTATTTTTATCACTTTAAAATAACACTATTAAAAAAAACACAACCGACACGTAAAGATAAAAAAAGAAAAACTAAGAAACAACTTTAATAAATTTTTAAAGGATCTTCGAAGAGATTCGAGAACTTGTACGTCTACACGTGAACCCTGTGTAAATACAAAATAAACAAATAATACTTGATTTAAAAACAATAGTTCTTTTAGCATAATTATCAACAACAAAACAGAAATATAAAATGATTATCAAATTCAACCTACTTCATAACTAATGAAGGTCCACACAAAGCAGGAAGAGGCATCCGTCCGCCATGACATCGGTCGACACAATGTTAAAGAAACCTGCTACCTACCCCCACCATAGCATATTAACAAAAACGAAAAGAAATTTATCTTTAAATTATTGCAGTTATAGGCCCACACGGTACAACAGGTACTTCCCTTAAAGGGCCAATAACTGTATCTCTTACACTATTATATGCATACCAATTTTTACAAAATAGGCCTAATGTTTTTTTCGAATTATTATGTTAATGATTTCGAATTATTGCAAAATAGTTTAACTGAACTGAAATGATTTGTAAAATACGTGAGCTCACGTCTCCCGAAAGTGTGTGGGCAGAGATATTTATCACGTGAGTTCACGAGTGAAATCCGTGACGTTATGCCCGTGATGTGAGGTGACAACAATGTAATTAATTCTAGTCCATTGAAATACCATTCAAAACAAAACATCCCACACTTTTAGCCCGTGACGTGAGATGACATGAGTTCCGTGTGTTTTCACCTTTACACTCCTTAAAACTTATTACCGTAACTGAATATTTTTATCTTGTATCTATATATATATATATATATATATATATATATATAAGCGAAATACCACTGACTCACTCATCACGATTTCTCAAAAACTATTGAATGGATTGAAATGAAATTTGGTATGTAGCTTCCTCTAGGGCCATAGGTGCTCACTAAGAAAGGGTGTGAAAAAATTAGAAATTTTAGGGGAGTGTTGGGGGGGTAAAAATTACTAAATCACGATTTCTCCAAAACTACCGAACGGATTGGAATGAAATTTGGTATGTAGCTTCCTCTAGGGCAATAGGCGCTCGCTAAGAAAGGGTTTGAAAAAAAATCGAAATTTTAGGGGGGGTTTGGGGGATCAAAGTTATTAAATCACGATTAAACTTTTTCTGAAAAATCAATGTCTATAAATTCTTAGAATTAAGGAAGGTTTTTATTTGTATCGCTACTGATATTAAAATCAGCTGCTCTCAATTATTTAGTTAGTGCTGTAAACGTAAACTATGTTGTCATTTTACTCTAAAAATGTTATTGACAAACGATAGGTTATTTTGAAAAAAAAAATATATGAAATTTATTATTAATACTTTAAATCACAGTGTGATTAAAAGTATCGTTCATCACACGGGCCAAAAGTGGCTTTTCGATCCTCGCTCATTTTCTGACTTCGGCTTAGCCTTTGTCGTTAAACTTGAGCTCGTATCGAAAAGCGTCACTTTCGGTCCTAGTGATGAAATATACTATTAAATCATTTTTTAATAACGGCTTCTTATTGCAGATACTGTACGACTAAATTTAACTACAACTCATATTTTCAAAAAGGCCTGAATCATATAAGAAAGGAAATTAAGTAATAATGTAATTACACTAATGCTTAATCTTCATTTGTGCCTGTTTCATGTGTGATGCCTTTTTCCCTATAGGGAAATTCATTGGCCCTCACAAAATAACGTGTTTGCACGGATACTCCGGCCAATGGCTGGGTTTCGTTCCAGGGGTCAAGGATGGAGGGGTAAGGAGATGGCTCAGTGCGGCCTAATCCTAGAGACGAGCTCTTATGGTATTAGGACCAAATTCATCACAGCCGAGGAAGTGGGGGTAGGGAAGGGATGGTACGACGCTGACGTTATCAAATTGCTTGCCACGTCTATACCCTATGCTGTCTCAAAAACTCTTGTATGTGGGTTCTCACCACACATACCCCTAAGACAACAAACTATACTTGTATGTGAGTTTGCACCACACATACACCCTAAAGCAACGAACGACAATTGTATGTGAGTTTGCACCACACATACACCCTAAACAGCAAACTACAATCGTATTGTATGTGAGTTTGCACCACGCATACACCCTAAAGCAACGAACTACAATGAATGTGAGTTTGCACCACACATACACCCTAACCAACGAACTATAATGTTTGTGAGTTTGCACCACACATACACCCTAACCAACGAACTATAATGTATGTGAGTTCGCACCACACATACACCCTAAAACAATGAACGAAAATTGTATGTGAGTTTGCACCACACATACACCCTAAAGCAACGAACGTGAATTGTATGTGAGTTCGCACCACACATACACCCTAAAATTCCAAAGATCGTTTCGTTCAAAGCAGTATTAATATTTCGTAGGCCTAATGTAGGCCTAATATACGCAGCCTAACTGCTCAACATATATATCTATTCCGTCAACGAAATCCCTTTAAATATTAATAACCAGGCGATGCTTTTAAACCTACTGGTTATTCAACTGTCGTAGGCCTAACGTAGGCCTATAGGCTTAGGTTGCTCTTAGGCGGCTTCACAACGCCCTCACCTGCCCACAAACTCAACTGAAGTGCAACTCTTAAACCCTTCAACTCTTTAGGCAATGAATCCGAAAACTAATTAGGCCTAATGTAGGCCTAATATACGCAACCTAACCGCTCAACCTATATATGTATTCTGTTAATGAACTAACTTTAAATATTACTAACCAGGCGACGCTTTTAAACCTACTGGTTATTCAACTGTCGTAGGCCTAACGTAGGCCTAATAGGCTTAGGTTGCTCTTAGGCGGCTTCACAACGCCTTCACCTGCCCACAAACTCAACTGAAGTGCAACTCTTAAACCCTTCAGGCAATGAATCCAAAAACTAATTAGGCCTAATGTAGGCCTAATATACGCGACGCTTCTATAAATACTCCTATAAGTAAACCCCGGATGCTATTCACCACCGCTGAAAATGCCTTAACTATGAGCTTTAATAATCTATTGCAAAAAGCGTTTAGCGTGGTTAAATACACCTTATAATGATTACCCTGCCGGTCACTACCCCAAGCCTGTGCTTGAATCCGGGTTTTACACTTACCTCTACTTACTATGATGAGCCAGTTTTCACCAGGCGAGCATCTACCGTTATTTAAAGCTGCCGATTTCCACCTAGCGAGCCAACTGTCCTAGACGAGAGGTACTAGCTGGTTTTCACCAAGCAAGCAACTCTCTTCTCTGCCTTAAAGCTCCGTCTTATATAGCGGTCCGCTCCCACTCTCTGCGGGCCGGCCTACATCGTCCCCTCTACGCATTGCCCCCCTCCTTACCGAGTAGCACCGCAAGACTAATCCAGGCGTGCGATAGGATTCCTGCTTCTGATTACGTTTGATTTAAAACATCGAGAAATTTTCCCCTTCTAATTTTGGGACGTTACACATGTTAAAAAAATTCCAACTATTAATAATGTACTAATAACTGCATTAGGTAAGCTAAGAGTGCATATCTTTATATATAATAAGTGAAGCAGATTTTTGTGAACACAACTCCTCCCTTATTTCTGGACCAAATTTAATGTTTGAGTTGTCAAAAAATTCGTCTTATTTCTTATCCTTAATAGCGTGAGCTAATCTCAAAGATCGGGGTTTCCCCACAAGATTAACATGGAACGAATTTAAAACCCATTTCTATACAAAACAGCTGTTTATAATAAGAAATAAACTAATCCAGCTGCTTTCGTGGAGGTAAATCATGATTTTTAAATAACAGATACCGGTAATATAATTAATTCGGATGTCCGCTTTTAGTACAAAATCCATATTTTAAGTTAGGCCTATACTGAACCAACACATGTTTCAACACACACAAACCAATAAAAACTTGCTTTAAGGAATGTTATATCCTAATTAAAAATAAATAATTCGACCACGCAGCGGAACCGCTGACATGAGTTGGGCGAATTTCCAAAACTAAATTTATAGGCCTATGTTTTAGGTCTTCAACCAAAAATTTGGGAAATAGGTCTACTCACGACGGTGCTGAATAGCTGCAAAATGGTTCGCACGCCATTCCACATATTGGGAGTATCTTCAATACACAAAGCATTGCGTACTTCGCACACCATCCCCGTATTGGGAGTATCTTCAATACAAAATGCATTGCGTGCTTAGCACGCCAACCCCACGATAGAATCCACCACATGGCTTTGAACCGGGTACTTGTATGGTATTTTAAGTTTTGATCGATTTTGGGGAACCAAACAAGTTATAAGGTCGCGTAAAAAAACAAAATGTGCAGAATAACAACTTACATTTATATTTTTGTAGAAAAAACTTAAAAACAAATTCATTCTCGTAGGAAAAATCTAAAAAAATAGTTACTTCTGGTCAAAAAACGTGCTTCCGGTTGTTGGATTTTTTGACTAACGAACTCGTCTGAGCGACGTCGACAACCAACATGTGTACCAAATTTGAACCAAATCGGACAAAAATGTGGCCGCTAGAGTGCGAACACATATATACATATATATATAAATATATATGAATTTAAATGACACCCCAAAACGTGTTAAGGGGACCATGATCGGTGCTCATTTGCTGCTCCCGACCTTGGGTCTTACCATAAGAGCCACTGCAATAGCTCATTTTTCCTTTGGAAATTCGGTAATAAGACATAATATAGTAGAACATATTAATAGTAGACCTATTTATTGATAATATACGGTAATAATTGATAGAGTACAGTAACTTTTTGGTTAGGTTTTTGATTAAGTGTAAGCCTACACCTGAGACATACTGGTTCTTTTAACCTTTATTATAACTGTTGTTATAAAATATACGAAAATAATTTGATTTTAACATTTAACAGGATTTACCATCTTAGTTTTGAGGTTATTATTAATCCTACACCTTTATTATAAATAAAACATAACATATATGTTTTTAGAAGGTTCCATCCTGGCGTGCGGAGCATGCTGGGTTATCTCCTAGTAGTAAATTACGAATATTGGTAATCTAATAGATATAATCGGTCAATCGGAAAAAAAATCTTAGCAACTTTTAATCACAAAAAATATTTTACTATCAATTAATAATAATTATCTTTATTTTAATTTTTAAGTTTGTGAAATTAAATAGGAAAGGAAAACTTTTCTTACTGAACTTATGTTTAATACCTAATTTTAAATTTAATGTGTTCGAAATATAATTGTTATAACGTATTTTCATAACAGTATTGTCTTTGAATTTGTAAATAATTACAAATGTTACATTAAAACATAATTATGTATTATGTATTTTGTTAAAGTTAGTCCTACCAAAATACGTATATGCATGCTACATTCAGTTTCTCTTCAGATACATAATTATTTAGAATTTAAATAGACATGATAAAATGTTGTTTCGGTTTCGAAGGAGAGATGTAATGCTTTCAGTTTTAAGAAATAAACAAACTGACCTCACACTCCCC
The DNA here is from genome assembly GCA_018207615.1 of Philaenus spumarius. NCBI lineage: Eukaryota > Metazoa > Arthropoda > Insecta > Hemiptera > Aphrophoridae > Philaenus > Philaenus spumarius. Next base: position 128,022 of record JAGFPH010003868.1, on the reverse strand, counting down.
CTCCCCCACTTTTTTCAGGAAGTTTACTTCCTGTAGATGTAGCATGATTGTTACCTTCAAGCTCCAAGGTCAGTTCTATCTCGATTTACTCTCTCTCTTTTCGTTAAAAGCAATGCTCCTAAAAGCAATCTAAATTTAAAACGCTAGAGGACAGCACATTATCAGTGAAATCATAGATCATGAATAATAAATAGATCTTGCATCCATACGGGGGTTGTGTGCCGGAAAAAAGGTGTTCGCGTAAATAGTACATGATCACGCCGCGAGGTAGCGCTAGGGAGAAAGCATTGTAAGCATTGGTGTTTCCAACCAGCTTCCTTCGTTTCCCCAATAGATAGCGCCAAAAAAGTCGAATTTCCAGTGGAACAAAATATTGCATTGGATCGGAGTTCTATTAGGTTATCCAAATACAATGGTGAAATTGAAGCAGAAGTTCAAGTAGTGTCAAATGTTTCACGACAGGATGCGCTGGCGTATTCTCTCACCGTATAGTCCATAAGGTGGGATATCTGTATGTATAATCAGGGGTAGTACCCTTGATTATATATAATCAAAGGTAGTACATAGCAAGGTCTCTAGATAGGTTTCCATCTAGTGACCTTGGTACATAGTTCATTCCAGTCGGCAATAAAATAACCATTTTTAAAGTTTCAAGAACAGCGCATCCTTTCGTGAAACAATAAACACTACTTGAACTTATGTTCAAAAGCTCTCGCAAAATAATGTACAATTTAGGTGGCCTATCTAGAATGTCCATAATCAAAGTTAATAGCTATTGGCCAGATGTTCTCGGTCTCTGAGTAAAATTTTATTATTTGGCTTTGAAATCATAATGGCAGTCGTTTAGGTAACGTCAAAGGCAGATGCAGTGTTGCCAGATTGGGGCTTTTCCCCCCAAAATAGTTAAATTTTTAAGTTTGCGGGAAATATTTGGGAAAAGAAAATGGTGGGGAAAAGTATGGGGAATTTTTTTTATTACTGGGAAAATTTGGGGAATAATAAGCAGTGTTGCCAATGTCGGGTATTTTACACGGCATGCGGGGATTTTAGAACTCTGCGGGTAATTTGGCGGGGATTGGTTAATATCGGGTAATTGCCGTGTATTTGTCCCCTTCAGTGCGGGGATTGTGTTTTTTTGCGGGATTAAGATTTATGTTAAGAATAATACGTTTTAATTAATAAATTCAATAATAAATGTAACATTTGCCTTAAATTTATTGCAAATGTAGCTTATTTAGTAAAAATTTCTGTTGTGGTTGTGAATGACTTTCTCTAGGCTCCATATCATACCTTTGCGTCTGAGCAGTTTCTCTATGGCAAGTGCAGAGATAATAATACCAACAGCGTTGTGGGCAAGTGCGTTGTGCTTTATTTATGCTAATTGTGGCAATTGTGCTTTGATTTTTGTTTGTTGTTGTCAGGATTGTCGGGTTTTAATATAACGCGAACGAGAGTCTGAGTCTAAAGCTACTTTTATCATTTTATTAAAAACACTTTTTATTTCACCTATTGGCAGAATAAAAATTATATGTCCTTCTCATATAATTATATTATTTACACAGTTAACAATTTTTAAAAGCCTTATTCATTTTACAATGTTTCTAATTTAATTTATTTTATAGACCTAATTTGAATTTAACCTGTTTCATTACGATATTATTTAATTTGTCTTCAGGGCCGGTGCAAGGGGTTTTTCCTGAACATGCGAGTCATTTTTGGCGCCCCCCTCTATACACAACAACCCCTCCCACCGCCCCTATATATGTATATGTATTTATATATCTCCTTATTGAAATAAAAAATGGGTACATTATCAAATGTATAAAAATTGAAATTATTTAATTATATAAAAGCAAATTAAAATATAACATCTAGCAAGTTTTAAAAATAAAATTAATTATAAAATATTCTCTATACATATACAGTGTATTATATATATATATAGCATCGGTCTTTTTGACCTTAAATAAATGTATGATAAAATGGAAAGTTAAGTGGGGGAAGTGGAATACTGAAAACACCAAATTAATCATATTACAATATTTATTTTACATAATTTTAACTTTTTAACATCAAAAGGTAACATTGTAAGATTAACATTACAATATCACAAGTCAATTTGGTAACATCATGACAACGTGGTAATGGTAAAGGGTTAGGTATAATTGTCAATAAGATAAGGTAACATCGGTAATTCGATAACATTGTAAGATTGAGGTTAATGTTAAGTTTTTACATTAATATCACACACACATAGAAGAAAGAAGTTAGTATAAAATGTAAGGCAGTCTCGTCTTTATGGGGGCAAATTGTTAACTGAAACCAAAGGGCGCCGATTTCGAAAGGATGGCGCCCTATACAATACTAGTTGTACCTGTACCTGATCTTGTCTAACCATAAAGAGGCGCCAAAAAGAAATAGGGCGTTTCCGCGTTTCTTTTAATTCCCGAAAAGGGCGGTCGCGTCTCGAATTTTTCATTGAAACCAAAGGGCGCCGATTTCGAAAGGATGGCGCCCTAAACTGTGTATGTGGTCTTTTGTGTCAGTAAAGAGGCGCCAAAAAGAAATATGGCATTTCTTTTAATTTCCGAAAAGGGCAGTCGGGGTGGTCGCGTCTTTAGGGGGGGGGGGGCGAATTTTTCACTGAAACTAAAGGGCGCCGACTCTGAAATGATGGTGCCCTATAGCGGTGTAGGTTGTCTGTCCCTAAAATAGCGCTAAACATAAATAGGGAGTTTCTTTTAAACCCCGAAAAGGGCGGCCTCGTCTTTAGGCAAACATTTTTCGGTGCAAAAAATTTTTTCGTAAAATTTTGAAGGCGCCTTGGTCTTGAACTTTTTGCTGGCCCGTCAGCGCCCCCTCCCTGGCGGCGCCCCATGCGTCCGCATGTTCCGCATGGTCCTTGCACCGGCCCTGTTTGTCTTTAACATTTTAATTTAATATTTTACAAAAATAATATTACTAGTAAGCCCCCGTGAAACATCACAGGCTGATTAATTAGATGCAGAAATACATAAATTAATTAATCAGAAAATACATTATTTACAAATCCAACTATTTAAAAACAACATTAAGTTCTACTTATCCAGGCCTACTTTACTAATCTGACGGGGATTTTTAACTCGGTAAATGTGTACAATAATAAGGATTATAAAACTGTAGGCCTATTTTGTTAAACATTTTTATTTACATACGTTATTATATATTTAAAGAAAGATAAAAATACTATCTTTTAATTGCTTTCTATTTCATATTGATAGATCAAATGATTTAGAAGATATTAATATTATAGGGAAGAAATTAATAATTGAAAATGTTTATATGTTATACGAAGATGTACGAATGTTTCCGAAATTAAACGAATAGATATCTCTTCTTCAAATTAGTATAAACAAATATATTGATGGTAAAAGGTTGTATTTATATACAGTTTATAACCTCAATATAACGTTTACTATAGCATACATTAGTTCTGTAACTCATATTTAAAAAAAATCAACTTCACAAGATATTATAACGATTGAAGTTGTAACCATAACCCCAAACTATAAATAAGCTACACTGGGTTTGTTTAAGTATTACAGATGATGGGTGAAATCAGCTGTTATATTATATGTTACTCACGTACGTGAGTACACTCGCTTTTATAATCTATATATATATAAATGAATTGCTGTTCATTAGTCTCGCTAAAACTCGAGAACGGCTGGACCGATTTGGCTAATTTTGGTCTTAAATTGTTTGAAGAAGTTCATAGAAGGTTTATACGTAAAAAAAAATTTGAAAAGTTTCCCGAAAAAGTTTCAAATTTGGAAGAAACTCAACAGCCTTTACTGTATGAACTCAAACCCATAGCTTACAAAAACAGCTGTTCGTATAAAAAGCTTAGCAACACGTTATGTTTGTTTACAATCAATACCATAGCAACATTACTTAGCAAATTTATAATCACTTTAATACTCTTCAAAACTAACAGCTTTTTAAGGTTAGATTGAAAAACTATAAACAAACACAAGGAAAAATCAACGAAAAATGCTTACAGAATTATAATTCAACTCAAACATTGGTTATTAAATATCTATATAGGCCTACTTAGAGATATGCTGTTTAAAATATTGTTTATATAAAATATATCATAACTATGAATTTTTTAATACTTTTCAAAACATATTTTCGCTATCAATAATAATAATAACAAACAAATTTACACCATGCATAACCATAAACATACACGAGTTTAAACATATTATATTGAAAACTAAACAAACAATCTGAATTAACTAAATGCCATTAAAATATCACATTCGTAGCTTTATTTTGATATATAATTGTATATTTAAATACTAAACAATATCTTATACTAATTAGGCCTATACATTTAAAATTACAAACTCTATTTGAACCAGTTTGTTACATCCTAAATTAACGCGGATGTTACAAAGTGATTCAAACATCTTTTCTACTACAGTGACTTGATATCTAGTCACTGTATTTTCTACGACCCCCAGCTAATTTAAACCCTCGCTAAGAAAGGGTTAAAAGAAATTCGAAATTTTAGGGCGGTTTAGGGGGGTCAAAGTTACTAAAAATCCCTATAAGAACGAATTGGAATGAAATTTGGTACGTAGCTTCCTTTTAGGCTGTAGGTGCTCGCAACATTGTCAATGAAATTAAGTGAAAGTCAAAATTAGTAAAAACTATAAATTAAAACGATATATTTAAAGCTTTTTCATGTTAGATAGTAGTTTTAGGAATGAAATTTTCAGTGCTTTCTTAAATAGCGTAGCCTTTTTTTCATGACGACAGTAGGATACGCACGGGTATTCAACGAACACTTAAAAAGAATACAATTACAGTACGTCAAAAAGACTGAAAATACTAACAACCACGGGCAACGCCGTACGGGTCAGCTAGTAGTTAATATTTGTAGATGTTTAATAACATTTAGTCTAATAGGTATATTTAATAACTGTTTGTGTGTGATTAAATTACTTTATTTTCTACCCAAAGGTTGTTTTTATCAACTCAACTTGTTTTCTATTTTTATTAAAATTTTATTTTGCTGAGAGTTTTGACGAATGTTGATTGTGATATTAATTTATTGATGATCTAATTTACCTATATATAGGCTACTTAACTGCAAACTTCTGGATAATCAAATCAAAAATTTTACCTAGATAATTAGACTACCTAGTTTTCGGATATTTTAGCTCTTGCGGGTATTTTGCGGGGATTAACTTACTTATTGCCGGGTAAAAGCGGGGATTTTCTAGGGGGTTGGCGGGGAAAGTTACAAACTCGGTCTGGCAACACTGATAATAAGTCTCAACTAGGTTAAGTTCTTTTTCGTGGAGAAAGGTCTGTTCGTGTTATTTTTTCGTTGGTTCTGCTCTGCTGTGTTTGGAAGTGTGGACTACCTGAAAACCCTAACAATAAACTGCCACCCTGTTCATGCCCAACTCGTCTTGGTCGTTATTTTATTGTATTCATTAGTCAATGTCAAATTTATTTTTTAGAATGCAAGTAGGTCATCTGTCACGTCACTAGTTTCCTTTCGTGATTTTTTCCGCCGAATCCATCTACAGTCTATGGATCAGTATGAAAGCGGGAAAACAGCAAAGGGCAAAAAATTCTCACTCCCAGTGTAGTTTCATTTAATTTCTAAGTCGACTCCTAAATCTTGGAAAATTTTGTAAAAATAAAATTTACGAAATCAATTTGAAAGCAATTTTTTAGGTCAAGCACTTTGAAATAAACATTTTTTGTCTCTTGAAATTGTTTCTAAAAACTCTTCCTTTTCGAGAGATTAGCAACTTTATGTCGATTTATTTCAACACGTTTAGGGCCGCCATTTTGTTTTGGGTGGTCCGATTTTTCTTTTCTTTATGTCATTTTCCTAGTCTTAAATATACCTTTAAAATGAGGTATCACATGACCAAAATTCCCATTTAAAAATTTTTAGTTGCCCCCAAAATCCCCCATTTTTATCGGACACTCAAAATTTCCGATTGCTTCAAAGGATACTTTGGGCTAAGTTAGTATCGTTCCCCAAAGGATATTTGTTTGTTTTAACAAACACAAAAGTTCAAGTGGGGGGGTGGGACTTTTAAGACACCTGGTATAATATATACGGTACCTACATAATTATAATAATTATATAATATATATATGCTATCTTATGCTCTATAATATGTTTGGGTGATAATAATTTAATTACAATGAATTAATGTTATTATATAATATGCAATTAGAAAATTGGGGAATTTTTTGGAAATATCACTATATTGGGGAATTTTTATCTAGCTTATGGGGAAATTACGTGTGTAGCATCCTGCAACACTGAACTGAAGTTCTAGTTATACAGAATCCGATAGAAAGACGAGACGGAAGAATTGCTGTCCTGGATTTTGTAAACAGATTTTGAATTTATTATATGTCTAAAATTAGTTGTTAATTTATAGTTAAAGTTATAAACTAAAGGTACGAATTAATTATAACTATGATTTTATTTCAGTCTTTTCTTAAGAATTTATTAGCCTACATCAACTGCACAATCACAATTTGTTTTCCATTACATTCTTTGCAACACCTACACTAAATTTAGAATAGGCCACTAATTTACATTCCTTATAAGGTATTTTCCTTTCGTATCTGGGCCAGTCATACATTTACTTTAACCACGATTTTTTAGGAAACTACTAGGCTATACTACCAACTTGATCAGATTGTACTAGGCTTAGGCCTACTATTGAATTGTGAGTGTGACTAGAGACAAAGTTAGAACTTCAGGCTATTTTGTTTTTAATGCAATATGGTGAGGGGTCCTTTTGTGAACTAGCCTAAATTCATTGCATTGATAAATTGAAAGATTTATTTTACGAATTTAATAGCTTTTTTCATGAAATCAAAATGTAACCATTAAAAATAGGTAGCCTAGGCCTAAGACTAGATTAAATTGTGTATAATAAAAACACAACCTAGGCCTAGGCTACATCTGAAGTTTGCAGAGGATGAACTTTTTTATGAAAAAATGTTAACTTCCTATTCTAAGCAGATTGTACTAAAGTAGGGATAGGGACAACAGTCTCAGTTTTATAAACTGTTTGACTCTGCAACAGTTGTACTGCAACCGATTCAGCTTGGCGAGTTAACGCTGTCAATGAAAACATTGCTCATGGTTTCAAATGTTGTTGTCTTCTGGCAGTAGTGTTGCACCAATAACGCCCATTAACTCAGAACGTTGTTTTGCTATGGTGAAGCTACATTAGTTAAAATCTTACTGCTAAATTCAAATGATGTATGGATTATTGAAACTATGGCGTAAGTTTACTATTCGACCCTAGCCTAATATTTTTGCAGACAACGACATTATTTTACATTGTACTGTTAAATGTTGAATACAGGTAAACATACTGTGACTAAATACTTACGTATGGTTTTTTTTAATTATTAGCCTATTCTTGCATTTCTGTTGCCATAGGTTATCCTAGGGTCGAATAGTAGTTGTCAAATTATATTTGGCAAATTGACAAAACTAAATAAAAATATAACATTTATATGTTTAAAATAACAAAATATTTTTATTTTCCTTTTGTTTTATTCATTCATTTAAATATACATCGTATTTACTCAATCTTGAGTTGTTCTTCACAAGAACTGGACCAGGGTTCAAAAGCCATTCAGGTAGTGTAGTTCCATTTGCTGATCTCCGGTGATAAGAAAAGAACCATTCATGTGGGGTACAATTAGGGGCGGTACACAAAAGTGACCTAATGGCATGTAAAGCTTCGTCTAATACTGTTTCCCATTTCGTGACTGGTAGGTCTCTACTTTTAAGGGTTAGGTTGATGGTCCTCCAGATAATGCCATTGTACCGTTCCACTTGTCCATTCCCTCTCTGGTTGTATGGAGTTGAGCGACTAGTAGCAACACCGAGAGAATTGAGGAAAGATGTGATATCATAAGACATAAATGAAGAGCCTCGATCTGAGTGTATGAAAGCAGGTAAACCAGTTAAAAAGAATAGTTTGGTCAAACAGTTAATGACAGTAGCTGAACTTATATCCTGGCAAGGAAAGACAAAGGGAAATCTTGAAAATTCATCGATGATCGTTAAGATATATCTATTTTTAGTTTTAGTGGGGAGCGGTCCTTTAAAGTCTATGTTTAACCTTTCCATAGGTGCCGTAGCTTTGATAAGCTGACCTTGGTATTTACAGAATCTAGGTTTTACCAATGAGCATATATCACACCGGGATGTCATTTGTTTTATGTCTTCAACTGAATAAGGCAAGTTTTTTGACCTTATCCAGTGGAGCATTCTGGTTATTCCAGGGTGGCAGAGAGCCTGTTGAATTTCAAAGAGCTTGTTGGGACTATCCAAAGCTCCACAAACTCGAGGTAAAGTATCAGCCTTGATATTTTCTATTCCTGGTCTATATATGATATCAAAATCGTATGGAGCTAGTTCGATTCGCCATCTCGCAACCTTATCATTTTTTATCTTACTAGGTAGTCTCTTGTTGAAGATATAAGAAAGCGCCTGTTGATCTGTGATCAACTTAAATGATTTCCCTATTAAAAACATTTTCCACTTCCTAAGCGACTCCATTATGGCTGAAGCCTCCTTTTCTATAGCAGAATGGGACTTCTCTGCTTTTGAAAGAGTACGGGAGAAAAACGCTACTGGTCTATTATCTTGACTTAATATAGCAGACAGGGCAAAGTTTGAAGCATCGGTTTCGACGGTCAGGGGGCGATCACCCGATATAGTAGTAATTGTAGCATTTGCTATGTCTTGCTTTAAATTTTCAAAATCGTTTAACACTTTCTGAGATAGTGGAAAAGATTTACTATTGATTAGATTTTGAATTTTACATGAAAACCTGGGAATCCATTTTGCATAGTAGGCAAATAAACCCATAACCTGTTTTAATGATTTAGAGCTTACAGGGGGTGGCAGTTCAAGCAATGGTTTCAAACGATCAGGATCAGGCTTAATTACTTGATGACTTACCAAATGTCCAAGAAGTTATAATTTTCCTTGAATATATACTTTTCTTGTGGTTTATAACTAGCCCATATTTTTGTACACAGGAAAGAAACTTTGACAGATTTTGGTCATGATCTGAAACTGATGTTCCGCACACAGTAATATCATCAAGGTAAGCTATGACTCCGTTAAGTCCTTCATCATGGATTATTTTGTCCATAACTCGTTGGAAACAAGCCACTCCATTAGTAACGCCAAAAGGAATTCTAGTAAATTCATATAATTTACCACAAGCTTCAAAAGCCGTAAAGTGCCTCTCCTGTGGTAATATAGGGATTTGGTGATAAGCATCTTTCAAATCAATGGAACTAAATACTGTATAATTAGCAACCTTTCTTACTACACTATCTACATCCGGTAAAGGATAGGCCTATGCATCAAGCAAAGTATACTTATTTATAGTTTGAGAATAATCAATAACTAGCCTGCTTTTACGATTACAGTTTCTAGTCACTAGTACTTGTGCACGCCATGGAGATATACTGTCTGTTATAATTTCTTCTGACAGCAGTTTAAAAATTTCTAATTTGATGAACTGGGTGTCTTCTTCGGAATACCGCCTGGATCTAGTAGCTATAGGTTTACAGTCTGGGGATAGATTGCCAAACAACTTGTGAGGCTGCACAAGAGCTGGGGCTGCATTGCAAATTTGAAGAGTGTCACGCTTGCCACCAAATGACATATCGATCTTAGAATGCAATTTCATTACATCATGTCCTATGAGAACATCAGCACACAACTCATTAAGAACAGAAAATTTAAGGTTCGGATAATCATGTTTATCCAGTCTAAGATCAGCTTGTATATAGCCCTCAAGCTGAGAAGTCAAGGATGTTGAGGCCATTGATACACGGCCTATTTCTGGATATATTTTAACATTATGAGTTTTAGCAAAATTCTTATTTATGTAACTACAAGAACTTCCCGTATCTATCAATCATGTAGCAGGAATATTATTAATATAGCCTTTAACTAAAGCTTTAGCTAGTGGTAAGCTGTCAATTGAGGCTATTATCGAAGATGCTATCTTTTTGTTTATAGTATCTTGAATAGACTTATTTGTGCTAGTTTTACACGCCTTGGCATAGTGGCCTATCTTATATTACACTTACTGCAAACAGCTTCTCTAGCTGGGCACTTAAAACTCTAGGATGCTTGTTATATCCACAGAAGTAACATTTATTCAAATATTTAGGAATAGAAGCAGTTAATAATTCATTAGAAGTCTGTGAACCATTTATTTAGCTTGATTTTAGTATAGGAGTAGGACCGACTTTTAATGCAGTATTAGGTTGTTAATGTAGAACTAGCTGTACTGTAAGTTGGACACTGAATATACTGTTCTGATTGAAAAGAGGCAGTTTCTAGAGATTCTGCTTGTTTAATAGCATCCTCTAATGTTGTAATATTACTCTCCAATAAACGCTGTCAAATGTGTAGAGATAAAAATCCACTTATAAAAGCATCACGGACATACTGATCCCTGTGTTCCGCAATGGTGACACTTTTAAATTCACAATCTTTACTCATTAATCGCAGAGTCTGTACATATTGTAAGATTGACTCACCTGTATGTTGCTTTCGAGTAGATAGTTGGTACCTGGAAAATATTTCATTTTTTTTCTCTTGTAAATTCTATTTAGAATTGATACAGCTTCTTCAAAAGTATTACATTCACTTATAAATTCATGTATTTCATGTGATAAAAAGTTTATTAGTATCTTGAATTTATCACAGTCATTTGTATATTCTATTGTCTGAAGATAGTTTGTAAAAGTACATAACCAATGATCCCATTCTTTAGAGGCTGTGGCTGAATATGGATTTACATCAAATCTGGATGGTTTTAGATATTTCCCCATTAGTCTTAAAGTTAATAAAATTGTAGTGTTGTGGATGAATAAAAGACTTAGAACCTTTTAAGTATATTAGCCTAACTTTAAACTATACCTACAGTAACTGATCTTCAGAATAAAATAGGCCTACATATTATAATGAAATCTAACAAACTATAAACAGTCATTGGTTGCTATGGCAACCAATCATGTGTGCAATAATAATTGTTTCTGTAACATTCATCACAAGCCTACTAAATATAAATTTATATTATTACTAGCTGACCCGGCAGACTTCGTACTGCCTTAATCGATAAATAAAGACCTAAACTTTTGTATAAAATAAACTTAAAACAAACAAAAGGAATCCGTAAGTAATAAAAAAAAGCTAGGTATGAATGAAGTTTTATTATTATTTTCGATTAATTACACATGATGTTGCTTACTTACAAAACAGAGTTTTCTTGAAATATTGGCTATGTATAAGGTTTAAATTTGATATTGACAGACACACACAGTTATGATCCAGTCTGTTAATCAATTTACAGTTTTCTGATAAACTATATTTTTTGTTTTGTTTTGTGGTGCGTAAATAAACAAAGATGACAGTTTTCCGATGCACGAACACGCGACGTATAATTGTCCATGCGCGAAACAGGGAAACTCCAAGTTGATTCCGCAAACTTCCAACGACTGGCCTTGTGATTTATTTATAGCCATCGAAAAGGCCAGATGTACTAGAAATTGTAAACGTTTAAAATCGAATGGTAACTCCGTTGGAATCATCGGTATACGTGGAATCAAGACATCCTCTCCTTTATTTTTCTAATGCCACATTTCTCTGGGAGAGACGTAAGCAATGAATACTTAAATGTTAAGAAGCGCACGTCTTATGGACTCAATTCTAACAGATTTTACAAACTTGGCGCCCTAAAGATTTGTAGTTGGGCGCGACTCCGAGAGGAAGCGCTGGCAAACCATTTAGCGTGCGGTGGAGAGCGAGAGAGTGTTTCTCCCCTCTCCCTCTCACTCGGTCTACGATTGGCTAGTCGGACTAAAGAAACGAATTTATGTGTTCAAGAGAGATTTTCAAACTTATCTTTGTTGTACATAGAGAAGAAAATACTCAGAGAACATATTGGAACTAACGATATTGAAGAAAAGTTCGCTATGAAGAACAGAAAGTTACAGTTGATATAGAAATTTTTATACTTTGACTATTTATTAATATTTCAAAGGAAGTTTATAATAAAAGTAAATATTTAAATTTAAAATGCATCCCTTTTGCTAAATACAATAAGCATTTGTTCTTGAGTTTTCATTTTTTGTCTTCTCTTTCCACCTTTAAATTTAAGAGTAATCCTATACAGTATTGTTAAACTATGTATGTTTTTTATTTTAAGAAAGGTGCAATTACTTAATCAATGTAGGAGATTTTTTTTGTAATCGAAAAAAGGTACTGCGTGCTTTAACGTAAAAAAACAAATATCTATTACTATAAATTTTTCTCAGATTCTTCTTATTTATTAGTGACAATAATGTATAATATTAGAGTTACAAAGATTGGTAGTTTAATATGTTTTTTTAATGTTAATTTATTTATGAAGTGATGTAGTAATTTGATAAGTAATTACAATTTTATTCTAACTTTATCACTTGACTGATATATATATTTCATTTGCTTTGAATATTTACACTTTTGTATTCTCTTTTCCTATTTATTGTGGCTGTGTAAGCAAAATTTTTAAAGGTAATTTATTTACTAAATGTTAGTATTTTATTCTTAAAATGCTTTTCATGATATTTTTCAAACAATATGTAAGCAATACTTGAGATAATTTTTAAGGTAAAAGAAACATCATCGATAATTTGTACAAACTGTGATTTAGACGAGACGGGTTTATTTATAAGTCCACGAAAGAAAGAAATGAAAGGAGTTTTCTTTATTATTATATTAAGATTGGTTGAACGATGGTCGTATGATTTTGTGCGAGGTCAAGAGCGAGAGAGCGCGAGATACAATGTTTTCTTCCCCTATTTTTCTGGTATGTAACGACCATACAGAGCGACTGCATATGAAAGAAAGAGACGGAAATGAAGCAGAGCTATTTTCAGTCAAATGAGAAATTTTGAGACGGCAGGCAATGAATATTTAGGCGTTTAATATTAATTGCTGTATATTCCGTTGAAGTTGTAGGTGGTGTGTATTGGAGCATTTTGTTAGTTATTGTTTATGATGAGTACTAACAAAAGTGGAGGGAAAAAGTGTTCTTACATTAATTGTCAGAATTCATCAACCAATGCAGATGTACCTTTTTTCTATTTTCCAGTGAGCGATAAAGAAAGGTAAGAGATAGTGGTTAGATCTAAATAGTTAATTTTTGTTAAAGTGACTGCAAATAACGTATAAACAAATAAAACATTGTTATGGTAATTATTAAGTGGTTCTAGTAATATAATAATTGAAGAGAAGTTTACAATTTGTACAAAATTTGTACAGTCCAGTTCTATGATTTGTTCTCTACAATTTGGTACAAATAAATTTGATTTTTAATAAAGTATATAATATTCGTAATTCCATTTTCAAAATAGCCTGCTTTAGTAGCGTTTCTTGACGCAGGAACATAAAAACATGTCTTTCTGAAATGTTTTTGAAATTGATATTTATTTTTATGCACTCTATTTAGAACTAAATTACAAAACTTTTGTTTATCTTGAAATAAATTATAAACAATATTTTACAGTGCTATATAACTTTATTTACATAATTTTTGGTGAAATTTGTCAGACGTTTAGACAATTTCTTTCATTCTAGAATTTCTGAGACCAAAATAAAAGGATACATAACATTTTCAAGTATACAGTTCAATTCTATGTTTTATTCTCTACAATTTGGTATAATATAAATTAATTTTGAGGTAAAAAATATATCGGCCTACTCATTTTCAAAATAGGCCTGTTTTAGTACCGTTTCTTGTCGCAGGAACATAAAAACATGTATTTTCTAAAAAAAGTTTTGAATTTGATAATTATGTTTATACTTTTCTATTTATAACTAAATTTGTATATTTTGAAAAATTACAAAAAAATGTTATCTGCTTTTTATATTGGAATAAAGTTGAATATTTTTCTTCCGTTAGGGCCTATTAAAAATTTTTTTTATCTTGAGCCAATAACTTTTGTAATTTTACATCAATCAATTTTTTAGTTGCTAATATTAATTTTCTGAACCTTTTTCTATATAAAAAAAGCTGTGGAACACTTTTGAATTGGGTTAGAATTACTATTTTTTACGAGTTTTTGAAAATATGCTTGCAATTGGCCAAAACTCCAAAAAATTTAATACCACCGGTTAGAGGGAGTTTGTTCTACGTCAATCCCCTGCAGAGATATTTGAAATGCTAAACACAGTACGTTGTTCAATCTTGCTTATTTCTGAACATATATTGATGAAACTTGGTAATAACTTCATTAGTCCAGATTATATTGTTATTTGCTTAAACCTAAGTATTTTAAGCCCACATGGCAGCAAACCTACGTACTCATAGCACATGTAATTTTATGGCGAATAAATAACATTATACATCTCCCTTATTAATGAACATACGTTGATAACACTTGGTGTAAAGCTTGTAATCATTAAATGCTTGTAATCAATTGATATTTTGATCAAAAATAAAACATTTTGTGAACTCAGTTGCAGCAATCCTATATAGGTTCTCATTTCTAATGTTATTATTATGAGAAATAATTCAAATGCTATCTTGCTTATTTAAAAATATAATATTATGATAAAACTTGTTAAGTGGCTTCATCAATATTATACAAGCATTGGATATTTCCAATCCCAAATATACAAGCATTGGAAATTCTCCGAGTGCGCAGATTTGCTGCGACTGGGGTATTTTATTTTTAAAGTATTAATCTGATTTAATAAATCCTTATAACATGGACAGTTTTTGGTAAATTATATTTAAAGCATATGCGTACAATACCTCAATGTACATATAAAAATACGAAGAGGTAGGACATGCCAACAGTAATACACAAACAGTCAACACACAACAATAACTATACAAGGTCTAGATGCAATAATAATTCTGGTTTTATTCAGGTTAGATTCAGATATACTGATCACCTACCATTAGAAATATGTATTTTTTAGGGGCAACTTTGGATTGTTAATTGTGGCCGAGATGATCTAACAGAATTAGAAGATGAGAAACTTAAACACAGAGTGGTGTGTGCAGTACATTTTAAAAATGAGGCCTTCTCAAACTCATCGAGAAAAAAATTGCTTCAAAACCATCCCAATGCCTTACCAATACCATATTTTGAAGTACAATTAGTCAAGTCCCCCGACTCATTACCTGTAGGTAGTGAAATTAATCATAATTCTGTGTCTACTCCAAAAAATGACCAAGGAAATACAGAAAATATACATAATACTTATATCACCGCATTGGTAAACAACAATGAAAATAAAGAAGCTTGTGAGCAAGAAACATTGCAACAATTTAATGCAGATTTCACATCGTTTACTCACACTCCGATTTCAGAATCAAACCTTTACTTTTACCTTTACTTTTTTGAATTTTATTTTAATTTTCTGAGGAAGATAATTCCAACTTGGTATTTAAAAAATTGTCAATTGTATAACAAATGGAAGGTATTTAAAACAAACGTTTACATACATGGCTGATTGTAATTTAAAGATTATATTTTATTTATTTTTCAGAAATTGCAGTATAAACTAATTATATTTATAAACTGGACTGTCAATATGCGTGTAGCAATAAAACGAGAAACAAAACTATTAATTCATTATTTACAAAGTATTATAAACTCAATAAAAATTTAATTTTCCATACACGAAATAGATATATTTACTGACAAAATATATTTGTAGCAATACAAAATATATTATTACTTAATTATTTACAAAGTTATATACGCAATTGCAAATTTAAACTTAAAAGAA
This sequence comes from Philaenus spumarius, assembly GCA_018207615.1. Taxonomy (NCBI): domain Eukaryota; kingdom Metazoa; phylum Arthropoda; class Insecta; order Hemiptera; family Aphrophoridae; genus Philaenus; species Philaenus spumarius. The sequence continues at coordinate 112,154 of JAGFPH010003868.1, read as the reverse complement.
AAATAGCCATATTTACAATATCAATTATAAAATAATTACAACAAATTGTGTTCCTGAAAATACCTATATAAGTTATATTTAGTTTCTAAACAAACAAAACGCGATTGTGTCTGGGATTGTATATAACGCAATAGCGAAAGTTTTTATTCCCTGTCCTTGTGTGAGTGGGGTAAACCCTTCGTTCAGCCAGCCGCACTCGGCAAGTAATCTAAATATAGTACAAATGAATTGCATTATCGTTATACCAATGAGAGGGGAGAAACACTATCTCGCGCTCTCTCGCTCTCCAACGCACGCTAAATGGTTTGCCAGCGCTTCCTCTCGGAGTCGCGCCCAACTACAAATCTTTAGGGCGCCAAGTTTGTAAAATCTGTTAGAATTGAGTCCATAAGACGTGCGCTTCTTAACATTTAAGTATTCATTGACGTAAGTATCATTAACTTCTTAACTCTATTTGTTAAGATTTCTTAACTGTATTTGTAGAAAACCTTTCTTTGGGGTTTTGTAAAACTGACCCATTTAGATTCTCATCATTACTAGATGAATCTTCAGCTGCTAAAAAGAGTTTACGCTTCAATGCATAGTTTATCTGTTTTACTATCTCTGTGGAATAATGTTTAGAGTGAATTTTATTAATGTTAATAGGAGACTCATATAGTTTAACTATTGAAGTATTCAATTACAATTTTTTGATCTAAAGAAAAGGATGGGTCATGTGGTTGAGAACCGTCTCTAGTTTTAGTGAGACTAACAAACAGCTATTCATTTTTATATATATAGATTGTAGGTAGCTTATATAGACTATATTTCATGTCGTATATTATATAACCTATACAGGGGTGGTGAAAAGTCCCGGAGCAGGTTAATATTTGTTTAACCGTTAGGGGCCTACAGATGGAACTATATAACTTGGTACACTGTTACTGGGCATAAAACACTATTTTACCACAATTTCAATGAGCCGCTACCACTTCGGGGGGACGGTCCACAAGGAGTCAGAAGAAAATCTTAAATGAGAGCGTGGGTGAGTTGTACATCAAATTAAAGGTCTAATTTAGTAGAACATAATGTCGTAAATCCGACTTCAAAAGGTTCACCCTAAACAAAATGGCGGTCCTAAACGTGTAGAAATAAGTCGGCATAAAGTTGTTAATATCTCGAAAAGGAAGAGTTTTTAGAAAAAATTTCAAGAGACTAAAAATTTTTATTTCAAAGTGCTTGACCTAAACAATTGCTCCCAAATCGATTTCATAAATTTTATTTTTTACAAAATTTTCCAAGATGGAATTAAAATAAAATTTACAAAATCGATTTGGAAGGAATTTTCCAGGACAAACAAGCCTTTGAAATAAAAATTTTTGTCTTTTGAAATTTTTTCTAAAAACTCTTCCTTTTCGAGATATTAGCAACTTTATGTCGGTTTATTTCAACACGTTTAGGGCCGCGATTTTGTTTAGGGTGAACCTTTTGAAGTCGGATTTGCGGCATTGTATTCTACTAAATTAGATCTTTAATTTGATGTACAACTCAACCCAAGCTCTCATTGACCGAGCGAAGCGAGGTCTCCGTTTTAACTCGACCGTTCGGCTTAATTTTTTGCATGAATGTTCCTTATCCCTAGGCCGAGCCATGTATATATAAGGTTTTTTTCCATTTTTCATTTTTAACCCCTTAAATAAAATAAAACTGGCGGCCGCACCGTTTCTCTCGGTGTAAGCTTTTTTCCAAAGCCAGTTTGTGGCTTAACCGTAAGTCGAATTTAAAAACTAATGACATTTTGCTAGTAGCAAATTTTATTTTCAACAAAATTTTATCCTTGAGTTTTTTCCGTATCTCTAACGGTAAGCTCACAAAATGGCCGTAAACTTCAAATTTGTTAAAAATCGTCCAAGTTTTTGTATTTCAACCATGTTTTTATACGTTTATTCTAAACCAATTCAAAAGTGTTGCATAGTTTTTTTTGTAGATAAAGGTTCAAAGAATTCATATATGCCAGTAAAAAAATGATTGAAGTAAAATTAACAAAGTTATGATCAAGAAATATTTATTAGTTATTGGCATGTTCAGTAACGAAAGGAAAAAGTTCAACTTTAGGCCTACATAAAAAGTAGTAAAAATTATTGTAATTTTTTTCATAAATGTAAAAACGTTTCGTAATTTAGTTCTAAATAGAATTATATAAAAATATTTATCAATTTCAAATTTCTTATTTTGAAAACTCCAGTTTTTATATGCCTACTACAAGACTGCTAACAAAACTAGGCCTGTTTTGAATAAAAATATAGGAATATATCCTTTGCAAAAAATGGCATAAAATAATAAGAAAGTGTAGGGGATAAGAAAGTGTAGAGAATAAATCAAAGAATTAAACTGAATACTTGTAAATTTCATAAAAGTATTTGACTTAGCTTTACTTGAATTACAAAATGAGATGAAACAAATGAAACCGCTCGGCGATAAAGGACATACAAAAAATGACCGTGGGAAGGGTTGGTACATGGGTTGCGAATAAAGTTTAGATCACTATCACGACGTTTTAACATCGTTTGTTTTCATTATTTCTAATATTGGAATATGATATGGAAGTTATGGAACTGTAAATACATTGTTAAGTTTTAGTTATTTAAGTATGTAAATATTTAATTATATGTTTTCCCTCTATAACTTGATATTTTTAGCTATCTTACGCATTATTAACCTAAATAAAACACAATGCCTCTAAAAGAAAATCTTTAGCAATTTAAGCTCAAGAAAAGAAAAAAACAAGAACTAGAAATCCCGGAATCGAGGGAATTGTAAAATAATGTTTCCCTGGCTAAACCTTGTGCTTACTTCCTTATTGGCACACTATTTTTAACCTAAGCTCAAAACCACATTTGTTATTTTAAAAAGCGAGGTCCACTGTTCACAGAACTACTTGTTTAAGATTTTCTTCTGATTCCTTGTGGGCCGTCCCCCCAAAGTGGTAGCGGCTCATAGAAATTGTGGTAAAATAGTGTTTTATGCCCAGTAACAGTGTACCAAGTTATTTAGGCTAGTTCAATATGTAACGGTTAAAAAAATATTAACCCGTTCCGGGACTTTTCACCTCCCCTGTATATAAGTAACATGAAATGTATACAATAACTATCGATAACAATATGAGCAAGTAACACAACACTGCTACTAGTTGACAATCCGAAAACAACAGTTACAGGGTTTGATGAAAAGGTTCCTCAGTATAGACGTTGTTTTACACTGCCTGTTTTCAACAACTACTGTTGAGACATGAAGCAGTTCCCTTTGTACAACTGTTGCAGTGCATGCCCTCTAACTTAAATTCCAACCTAAAATAAAACAAAAACTAAATTAACTTAAAGTTGCCAGTCACACTTTGTTTCTAGTTGAAAACATATAGGCCTAGTTATAGATTGGTAAGTTACTATAACTAAAAACAGAAGGTTTGCATTGTAGATTAGAAGGTGTATACTATAATTAATTGTATTATGACTACATACATAATAGGCCTAAGCCTATTTTTGAGTATTCTGTGTTCTAATTGCTGACTTGTCTTACTGTTTTATTTAGAATAATTTTGTTCTTTTTTTACCTTCTGCATATCTTATTAATTTTGTATTCTTAGGTGCTTATAGTTTGAAATTATTCTTTTAGATTTCAAAATGCAGACGGTTGAAGATGTGCTTGCATCACAAATGCTGAAAGTAGCTCAAAATGTGGAACAACATTTAGACCAGGAACTTCAGAAACTCGATGAATTAGATAGCGATGGAATTGAGCGATTACGAGCAGAAAGGTTAAATCAGATGAAGAACGAAGCTAAGCAAAAAGCCCTTTGGTTGTCTATAGTAAGTAAATCAGAAATAGAAAATATAGTGTAACATTTTAGGCCATAAATAGTCATCAGTGGATGATTTTTATACACATATTGAGACATGAGATTCTGGTTTTTATTTTAAAAGAACAGGGAAAAGTAAAATTCACAGAAGTGTGTCAAATAACCTCAAAGTTTGCATAACAGAGACTATCATTTTGGAAATTAAAATAACCTTGTAATCATAGAATTAAACAACTAAATTAGATCTAAACTTACCTTGTTATTTATTTAATTTTATAGAACATAACATTTAGAAATTAGTATGTTGGTGATATAGCCTAAAGAATTTAAACTAATAACTTTTTACTATTCCTATATGTAAATAATTCATGTTTAGATCATTAGTTATATTAAAATAAAATCAATATTGTATGTTTAGAATTATAAGAAAGAAATGGATATTATGGAAATAGGGTTAATAATTATTAAAAACAAAACTTGTAGTAAAGATGTTAAGATGGTGCTGGATCGATTGATAAACAAGTGAAAAACAGTGTATTAGCTAGGTACAGAGTGCATCCATGTTTAAATAATGATGGGTTTGAAAAATTCAATATAAAGTGAATATTTATAATTTGGGATAAATTTTAAAACAGTTTTAAACATTCAATATGCATAAAATCTTATAATACCCAAAGAAGTGACAATATATTAAAATTATCGTCAAAATAATAATATTTATACGAACTCAATGCCTGAAGGGAAATAAATCATAGCAAATTTACAACGGGTGGCTGTGACCTATAGTAGCCCGGGATTGTCGAAGATGGAGCATACATTTTAACAGTTTAAAAAAGTTTACCTCAAGAAGTACAGACCATTTATTTCTTTGTCCAAATATTTTAAAAGTAAAGGAACAATCTAAAACAGTAATATTTGGAAGATGGGTCATTCCATGTCAAATCAACACAGTTTTAATACATTTCGAACCTGACAATCTCAGAAATCAATAAAATTTGGCAGGGAGGTTGCCTTTATATAGATTAAGAAAAATACCAAATTTTATTAATTTAACTCTATTGGTTAGTGAGTTATAACTACATGAAATTCCCAAAAACAAGTCAAAAACGCATTTACTCGAAAACTTAAAACGTAAATTGTGCCTCTCCTACTGAAGATACAGAGCTGGTAAAAGTGTCATTTTAAAGCATTTTTTGTGGCCTTTATTATGACATACAACACAATATAGCCTAAGAGGAAAATGGTTTTTGAAAAATCAACTGAAATTTTTGATTTTGAATTTTTCAAAATGTGCCGGTTTTAAAAATTTGAAAAAAATTAGAATTAACCTTTATATACTTATAAACATATATTGTAAATTTAAACTTGGGATCACAATGGGTTCTAATATAAAACAGCAGGACGTTAAACACCAAAAAAAAACAAGCCTATTATAAAGTAATTTTTTTTCAAAAGGTAGAATCAGATTAACAGATTTTAAATAGGCCTATTTATAACGTGTTAAGTGGGGATGAGTTATAATAGAATGTAGATTTGTTTATTTGCTGTGGGGACTTGTAGAAAGATAAATAAAAATAAATAGTTTTAGCCTAGGCCTACTGAAAGCCGTTGAAAAGGACACATTTGTAATATATAGTTTGGGACTTTGGTTCTTCTAATCCTCACGTCTGAATTATTTTATAATTTTAGATTGTTACCTACTTACTTGTGATACATAATAACGTGGGTTAGTTTTGTGAAAGGAAATTGATGTACGTTAATAGTTGTCTTAGTTGTACAATAGTTCCTACTGGGTAAATTCAGAAAGCATGATCCTCGGGTTTCCCAAACCTATTGTTAAGTGAAAGGAAGGGGAGAAGATGTATTTGAAAGTTTTGTTGACCCAGTTTAAGTAGCCAAGAAACCTTAGTTGATTGAGCATTCCCGTTAAAAACCTTTTTTTGTCTAACAACAGTTTTTCATTCGCCACATAATGACTTTTTATTTTGAGGTCTATATTCCAATAACGTTAAGGTTAAATAAATAAATAAATGTACATAAAAATGCTGATTGCAATACCATGAAATTAGTTTAGGCCTAATTAATAAAAATCATAGTAGGTTATTGCATCTTTTCCCGACCTCTTGAAACATGTAGGCCTATGTTTTGACGAATGGAAAAATAAAACATTAAATTTTGTATTGAAATATCTGATTTACAGAATATAGCAGGGCAATGTATTTGATTCATTTGTATTGCGTATGATTTTGATTTTGTTGGAAAGTTGGTTATGCATATTTTATAGGGTCCGTGATACAAATGCAAATGTTCGTGATATAGAGTAGATACAAATACATGCAGTTCTGAGAAAGCGAGCCAATTTGGAATGTGATGATAAATGGGTATTTAGAATAGACGAAAGGAGTGTGTGAAAAACCAGCTTGCAAACTGGCTCCAAAGTGCACTGCCGTGTGCCGTTAGTTTGACAAATGGCTTCAATAATTCTTCGATATAAAAAGTCTACAAACCAACTCAACAACATAAACATTTCTTCAATAATTCTTTCATTTAACCATAGAACCGACGGCTTTAATGAAATGGATTTTTTGGCTTGTGCAAGCACTTTTTCAAAAATTCGCCAAATATAGTAAATGAACCCCAATCCAAAAGTGTTCCATAGCTTTTTTGTAGAGAAAAGTTCAAAGAATTTATATTTACAGTAAAAACATGTAAAATTTACAAAGTTATTACAGTAGCTCAAGAAACAAAAAATTTTCAGAAACAACAAAATTTTCAGTTAGAAAAATAAAAGTTCAACTTTCGGTCTACATAAAAAGTAGTAAAAATTTTTTGTAATTTTTTCCATAAATGTAAAAAAGGTTTGTAATTTAGTTCTAAATAGAACTGTATAAAAACATTTATCAATTTCAAATTTCTTGTTTTGAAAACACCAGTTTTTATATTCCTACTACAAGACTGCTATCAAAAGTATGCCAAGTTTGAAACGTAATTTAATAACAAAGTGTAGAGAATAATTCAACGAATTGATCTGTATACTTGTAAATTATCTTTTCATAAAAGTGTTTGACTTAGAATTATTTGAATAAGAAAAGTGAGAACAAATATAGAAACATCCCGTCCATACAAGCAATACAAAAAGCGCGCGACAAACTCCTACGTCTACCCATGTTATAAAAGTCCGTTATGTTTCAAATTTAAATGTCAGATGAGAACGTAATAACAGTCACTTTCCTACGGCCCTACACAACAAACTGTTCAAACAAAACATATTTGGTTTACAGGAAATGTTAGCTTGAAGCATTATCTTTTCAAAGATACTAAAATATGTCTAAAAATAGATTGTGATCACACAGATATCACGTGTAATAAGTAAGGCTGTTTATTGGTTGGAAAACTGACCAATGCAAGCGTCTACAAATCGCCCCACAACTTTAGAACTATTTGACCGATTTTTGATTGGATGGCAGTTTTACTTAGAGGATATTGTGACGAATCCAACGATATATAGGTTTAACTTAGAAAAGTACTGGGCGGGCTGAAGAGAGAGAAGAAAGATGAGTTATTTCGTTGCGTTTTAGGATAAAATCCGGTGAATATTCGGGCGGCGAGTGTGTTGTAGAAACCTAATAAACTGTAACGATGATTACGTAAGTTTTAGAAAGAAATTGTAAATACAAAAATTAAATTTTGAAACATTATCTTTCCAATGGTGTTTGTCTTTTTGAGATTGGAAGATTTTTGGTGGGTCAAATATTCAATACAATCATTCGTTACAAATGTGTTGGAGTGACGTTACATTATGTTCTAGGGTTAATAACGCCGGTTCTAGGGTTAAACGTTATTTAAAAAAAAAATTCCATATGAAAGTATAATTATACAGGTTTTGAATAGAGTTTTGTCTTCGATTGATAAACAATTAATTCTTTGTTAATATTGCTTCGTAAAATGTGAATTAAAAAGTTTTCATAATATTAAAAACGTTCACATACGAACAGTGACTTTGTTTTGATAATTAATAAGCGAAGTGAATGCACATTAAACATTGGACTATTGGAGTATTTATAATTTATATTATTTAAAAATTTATTCATCTATTTTATTTTATTATATTCATGTTAACTATTTAGGCAGGGCTCGATTTCAGACGGAATGCGGTGGAATGGCGATCCGGAACCTCTCTCTTTAATAAAAAATTAATAAAATAATCAGTAAACATATATATATTTTCAGTGAGTCAACTACGAACGTGATTCTCTATAAATAGTAGAGAGTAAATCATAGAATAGAAGTGTATACGTTGTATACTTGAAAACACCATAAAACACAATTTTATTAACTCATTTCATTTTGTTAAATGAATATGTAAATTACAAGTAACACAAAACTCTCGATGTTGTGTTATATACAATCCACGCTGTCTTACCATGCTTATTTATTAGGCCGGGGGAGTGAGAGGGCTGCCACAGGTAGTAATCAATGTATAGGCTTTCTCCATAAGCCGAATGTTAGACATGTTTCCTCCCCTTCTCTAGGGATAGATGGACTTGACCGTGCCGTATATCGTTCTTTACACTACTGCGCTGTGCGCTCCCCACTCCTCACTCCCACACGTGGTTTACTTTCATTCCTCTCTGTTACGTTGTTGAAGTTAGTTGTGTTTTGTGTTTAGTATGCAGTTTAATATTTAGAAGTCTGTGTAAGTGAGAGCGATTATTTGTGTATTAAAATGAACAAAAGTTTAACTGATTACTTTTCACATTCGGGTGACAGTAAAAGACTTTGGGGAAAACGAATTGAGGAGACTTGCTTCCAGGTTTAAAATTAACGAAAGGCAATTAATAACCGGTTTCCGAGAGTATGTCCACTCCGGAGCATTACCAAAAAGCCTCACTCCTTTGAAGCAGTCAATCAACTCGATTGCAATTTTGTCGAGTGAATGTGAAAGAGGATTCTCTCAGATGAACATAATAATCACACCTCTAAGATCTTCACTCAACATTACAACAGTTTCTAGCCTGTTGTTTGGACCTCCTCTTCGGTTGTTTGATCCAGAGAAGTATGTTGACTGTTGCTGGTTTCTGGACACCACTCAGAGCTAGCTATTAAGAGTAAAGAGAGATCAAGAGAAGAAAAGTATGATGAAAACATGTTAAAGTTTTGGACTATATTTTAAGGCTAAACATCCCTAAAAAAGTTGTGTTTTTGGCTCGATAGATGGCAGCACCTCTGCGGCAAATTTGTACTACGAATAATTTCCGTAATTATTATCCGATTTTAATTTTGTAAGTTATTTTGTAAATGGTATGAATAAAACATTCACGCTATTGTAATGTTTTTTTTTAAATTTATTTATAAAAAAGTTTTATACAGATTTTTTTTTTGCTGTAATATTTTCTTTAAATCGCAGGTAGTCATTTTGTAAATACAAATTTAAAAAGAATTTTGCCGTTTTCAGATATTAACTCGGTCAAATGGTCGTATCGGAATCGTTTTTTAAAGATATTATCATTATTTCTCTCACGCTCCGATCCCCTCCTCCCGCCGCCCCCCCCACCAGAACAGCCCAGCCAGCCGCTCTGCCCAGCCCTGCAACTGTAGCGTTCGTCAACTCACTCACTACTCGCATTCATACTCTGGCCGGACACACTTACTAGACTAGACTACTGATTACGACAGGTGTTTGTTATCTGTTAAAAAGTATTTTCTGTAAGTCGAAAAGAGACATCTAGAATAAATATAGAAAAATATACAGTAATTCAAATTAAAGGATTTATGAAAGTAGGCCTATATACAGGTTCTTTGGCCATACATTATTCAATAACACCAGGGTATGAATAATATGACCCTATAACGTTAGTTATTTGTTTCAAATAAAACTTATATTTTAATACATGAAAACGAGAAATAAATAAAAGATGAATAGTGCAAAATACCATTTATTTAAAGTAAGCCTGAGGTGTAAAAAATAAAAATAAAATATAATATAATTCAATATGTTGCATGTCAAGGTGAAAAGTTCTACTTTAATATGTTTAACATTTTTAGCAAATTTTGATATTTGTAATTAGTTTAAGTTCTTTGTTCTGTGAGTATGAACAGCTATCCTCCGGAAATGTTTTTTCTGTGAACTTGAGCAGCACTGCAATAAATATGAAACAGCTGATCTAGTGATTGAAGTTGCTACAGAAGATAGCTGAAAGACTTCTCTAACTATTAATGCCATAATTTAAGATAATATATTGTCCTTTCATTTGTAATTTGCCTTTAAACTTAAGTAATACGTGATGTGACACCCGTTACATTTTGTTTACAAAAGTTAGTATTACAAAATGAACAAACACCTTAAAAAAATACTTTTACTGTAAAAGTAAGAGGTTTTGTTTCCCTAATGTTTTGGTATTATTATTTTAATTTTAGTTTTATAATTTAATGAGTAATTCGCGTAACGGGTGTTACATCATTTAATGTATCGGGTGTTACAATTCAACACAACTCACAACCATTCAGTGTTTAGTATATTTATATTCATTTTAAGTAGAATTTAAATACATAGCCCTATTAAGAGTTTATTAATTTTGGTAGCAACACTTAAAAAGTTAAGAATGATATGTTATTTTAAATAAAATTGAACACGATAACATCTTCAAATTTCATACTGCGAATTTCCTATTTGTAATTCCAGAATCCATCTTTTAACATATTTACTGGGCAATGAATGTTAGGCGTATCAAATGATTTTATTTATCTTTAAAGTTTTAATTCTATTACTGTAACGGGCCCCGCCTCGCTGGGTTCGGCTCTCCTGTGTCCGAATCCTGAAGCGGCGTTTTCCCTGGTCGGGTTGTACCTTTCTGTCCTCGTGCGGACGTACGGGCGTTGTCAGGATGGTGGATGGCGAGAAGGTTCGTTAAAGAAACGGTAAACTCATGGTCGATTAAAGCGTTTATTCAACCATTTAATTTACAACGACTCTCTGTTGGTTCCTATCCTAAAGCTAACATTACGCCATGAGGCCAAAGCAAGATTAATCCCCCATTTAATATTGAGTCTAATCGCGGACGCGTTCACTTCCAGACTAACTGATGCATCTCCGGATGCGTTTCTCTAGCGTCCCCTCCCTTAGTTAACTAGGAATTGTCTTCTCAGCAATGTACCTTTAGCCAGCCTATACTATGTCCGCTGATAGTGGACCCTTTAATATTTAATATCTTTACTTATTACTTATAATTATTTATGAGTTAAGGGGTACCTGTCACATCACCCCCCGGCTTCACCAGAGTCGGCCCCTTCGACTCCTTTACTACTCCGACGTGCAGCTCTTTGATGTTTGGTTTGTTTGTTTTTTTTTTTTTTCAACACTCTAAAGAAGTCTGCAATGCTTTGCTGAAAC
>JAGFPH010003868.1:80650-100829 GCA_018207615.1 Philaenus spumarius | reverse complement strand
GTCAATTCACGACGTTAATCATTTTCATTTCCGTTTTTTTTTTTTTTTAAAAATGCTTGCTTTGGTCTACTTGTAATTTGTTATATACTAAACATTAGGTTATTGAAAAATGTATGACATTAAGCCATTTGAAGCTATTCTTGAAATTCAAAAAAAATATAAAGTATAACTATTCAATTTAATGATGTAACAAAAAATTTACAAATTCAATTTGTGAACATTTTAAACAATTATTATCCTTCATGGTAACCAACAGAGAGAACCTAATTCTAATAATACAAAGGTAATTTGCACATTACTTTAGTATAATTTCCAAAATAACATTGTTTATTGATATTACCCAATATAGATATTAATTTAATAATTTAAGTATGAAATTATTTATTGATATTAAATTCAATCTTTGTTAAAAAAAATTCCTTTATATTCAGCTGCTCAATGCTAGCAGAGAGTAATTATGGAAAACATAAACTTTATGTAAATATTAAAATGGTAAACTTAATTCTAAAACTCCATATTCTTAAACACTATAACAAGTTTCACTAAAAAATACGATTTTTGTTGTTAAGGTAATTCTCCCTATAAGTTTCACATATGGGATGGTTTGTTTGGTGTGGAGGGTGGAAGAAATGATATAGGACAGGAAAGCCAACGGGGCCCAAGCCGTTGCACTTCCTTCCTATATCAGGGGTTTGGAACCCCTTACGCCCTTAGGCAAGAAGAGATAACTGTTTGTAACAGTACGAAGCCAGCGGAGACCAGGCCGCTGCACTTCCTCTACTATTTTTAAGAGATGGTGAGAGAGAATGGTGAGAGAGAATGGTGAGAGAGAATGGTGAGAGAGAATAACTTGCTAGCACGTTCAAGCGGAATAATAAAGATACAAGTTACGCTGCATGAAAAAAATAAAAAAATAAGCGGACTCTACTATGTGCCAAGCATTACAAAGGAAATTTTATCAATGCGGCGACCTGTAGACAGCTTATTCCGTGTGGAAAACTAATTATGTACAACAGCATACCTTGTGCTTTTCTTTTATTTTTTCTTAATTTACAACTCAAAATTTGTATCATGAAGTCCCCTGAATTTATCAATTTATACTTACCCCTTTTTGTCTTATTTGTTGAAAAGAAACTAGAAATAAAAATAAGCTATTCCAAAAGGCATAAAGCTGTTACATTCCCCTCCATTGTCATAAATAAAAAAAATCATTGCTGCTATGTTTAATGGTTTATCAAAAAAAAATCTTTAAAAAAAATCAATAAACATTTAGTTATTATTATTATATATACTATTTTATTTGTAATAGAAGTTTAAATTAAAACTATAAATATGTAGAAAAAAAAATTGTTTTGTATCCAAAAATTATTATGTCTTGTGATAAATGAAAAATGTTCTTGAAAAAATATTGTAATGTTTGTATAAGCAAAATTGTTCTTAATTTAACATCATTAAAAAAAATATAAAAGATTAAAAAAATCCTTGTTTAACATTTCAAACCCATCACATCCTTATAAATTCAACTTAATTTATTAATTAATAGAAATATAGCTTATAGTTTAAAAGTGTGCTTAGAATTTGGTATAACATATAAAAATGTAAAACTTTGAACAGGCACTTCATTTTAATCATTATATTTGCAAAATTGTACTCATGTGGCAGTTGTTTGTTAGAGTGCGTTGGATTCTATCTCACAGCAGATGGAGATTCCAACAGCAGTTTGGTTGGTCAGTTCCAAACTCGTAAGTCGCCCACATGGTATCAAGAATGTGATTGTGTCTGTTTCCCATATATGCTCGTGAATCGACTCCCTCTCTCCACACCTCATTATTTTACTATTAACAAAAAACAGTTATTATGAGTAAAAGTCCATTTACATGACAACATATCATTTTTCTTTAAATTTCAAATTATTAATTACTCATTCAATTCATCAAACTTTTTAGATATTTCATAGATATCATTGTTATCATTTAAAACAATTTAATTGCATTTACGTTTATCTCAATTACTTTTATAACATTTCCTCAAAAAAAAATAACTTAAAACTCCTCATTACCTGTAGAACTATGAATTGAAACCTGTATTTCCAAAATTTTTATATTGTTATGGAAAAAAAAATTGCAAGTTTTAGATTAGTTGTAAAAAAAAATTCGCTTGTCTATTATTCCCATGTGTTTTGAACGCTACTATATCATGCATTGTGAAGCAAAATTATGATATTTCACTTGGGACAGGTTTCCTCATTCATCCCTTTATGCAAATAATTTAAACTTGGCTTCATTTCATTGTCCTACCTTTTCCATTATATAAGTTAACTTCTTCTTTTATTACATTTTATTTTCATTCATGTGAAACTCATTACTTAATTATCATTATTTGTTTATACTTCTAATAAAAATTAAAAAAAAATTTATGAACCCTTCCTATTCTAAACCTGTAAAAAAAATTATTAGATTAACAGAAATATCTCTACTCATGGCAGCTTATGAGACGGCCTTCTCAGATCACATTCTAATCCTTAAGTCCTGTAGATCCAATTGTGATTCTTCTTTCTGTCCTATGTTTATCACCGTACTTCTGTTTGTTTTCTGAGAATCTGTTCAACATCTAAATATTCCATTTGTTAAACATGATATTTTTTTGTATACATAATATAATAACACGACTGTTATTACGCTACATACTCCGTACATAGTCCAACTGACATTTCTAATAATTTTAATATTATTTTCTTTCTTTGATTTAATGTGCAGAAGTAACCTATCTAACCTGACTCCATTTGAATTAAATTTATCCATCTCTTCCAAATCCCCCAATGACTCATTTGTTATTTGTATGTCTGACGTTAGTATAAAGTGTTCATCGTTTGACAAAATGTTTTGTATGTTTGGTACGTGTAATTGCTCTAACTGACCTTTGTAATAATAATTCCCATTTATTTGTGCTAAAAATCTGAATGTCTCCCCAATTACTTCACAATTTCCCGTGTTTGTTAACCTCCCTGTACCTTCAATGATGATTGCTGTTGAATTTACTTCGTTATCCCTGTAACATTTTAATGTAATGTGTGTCTGTCTGTCCGCACTGTACAACCAGTCATTTGCTACCCTAAAAAGAATTGGTGATTCTAATTTACTAAATATTTTCTTTATACATGAGCTTGTTTCCAGTTCCAAAAATAATTGTCCCATGCAGCTTGATCTTATGTCCCCTTTAATACTTGAATCCAAATTACATATTTCAATTGGCCTCTTTTTACATTTTCCCGTATCATCCTCTGATACTACTACATAATTTCTTCTGTCTGAGTCTATTAATAAGTGGTTGTACATTACGTCCCATTGCACCCAAGTTTTTGTGTTGGTGTTGTATACTGGATACGTCCAAACTTTATAGTGTTCAAAAATCTCCTTTTGCGTCCCCAGTGGTATTTGTATTACTAATTTTAAAATGTGTTCCTTGCAATAAGACTGTATTTTGGCGACATCATAGAAATAGTGTAAGTTATGTTGTTCTGCTTCAAAAGGTAAGTGTATGTATTTCGGTAGGTTGTGTTCAATTTCCTTTATTATTTTTAAAAATGTTTCTGGTGGTAATAGTTTAGAGCTAATCTTTCCTGTGTGTATGTACTGTAATGCCTGTCTAAATTCAATGATCTTTATCTTTGATTTCATGACTAGATGTTCCAACTGTCTGAATGATAGATTTAGTTTTAAATATGTAAGTAGTAAGTTATTATTATTATTTAGTTGAGTAGTTAATTTTTCTATTGTACTGTAAAATGTCGTTTTATAGTTTATTAGTGTTGTCATTACTTTTTTTATGTTATGTGTGTTTGAAACTATATGTGCATTTATATCCCTGACTACTGTTAGTTGTTCTTCAAAACTGTGGTAAATGTCTTCTGAAAAGTCTGAAAGCCTACCTAATTTCCCATCTATTTGATTTAAGTCATCATTATCCATAGTTCCAAATAGTACTTTTAGCATTTTACCTCCCACATTCAAAATACCCCTTTTGTTTCTTTGTACTGGAATCATTGCAATAATTCCTTCTACTTCTGATAAATATCCCTGTAAGTTACTTTTTATTACCTCAAATTCATCCCTGTATTGTGAAAATAAGTTATGTTTCTCAATTGTGTTACTACTGTTTCTCATTGTTACAGTGTTATTTGTTATTTTATTTAAAAACAATTCTTCTGTTACTACTGCCTCATTCAATCCTATACTTTCATCTATTAATTTTGAAATGTTATATTCCATCACAATTGTCCACTCAGATCTGTTACCAATACATCTGTTAATCTTTCAAAAACTATTCCCTTATCGTATTGTGCATCTACTGATATGAACATTATTAATAATATAGTAATTCGTATTAACTCCATTTGAGAATTAAATTAATATAAACAACAACGTAAGATAAAAAGGCTTATAGAGTTTAACTATAATATGGTGGATTATCCACACTTACCCCCTCCTCTGATTGTAAGTTAGCTGTGACTTCTAGTTACACCCACTTAGTTAATGTGAAATTTAAAACTGTGTAGTCGAACAATGCTTCTACGCAGTGGTTTAGCAAGTTTGCACATTTTTGCACGTGCACAGTTTTCCTGTGAACTTCTAGACTGCTATAATTCCCAGCATGTCAGCGTTGTGACATCCTGTTAATTCTGAATCACTCGTGACAAATTCTTACATCAACAATTAATTCTATGAACCTTTCTATATTACGACTCAACTTAATTTATCTACGTTTGCTGAATAATATTGAAGCTACACGTTAATCGGCACTTCTGACTTACAATAAAAATACAGTATATAATTTATAATTGAAACTTAAAAATAATCTTGCTTTCTACCCCATGACGTTAATATCTAATACATTTTTAACAATTTTATTATAACTCATCCCCCCTTTTTGTGACCTCTCATCACTTCGGCTCGCTTCGAGGAGATCGCTCTTCCTTTTTCGATTAATCTAATGAAGTTTATAAAGACTTCAAACTTGAAATCAACGAATAGCCTAGCCATTTAACGTATCTAGGCCATTCGTCTACATCCTTCCTACCATAAAAAGTAGCTTCCTATCGCATTTGTAAAATATTTTACTCAATTCCTTGACGTAAAATCCACATTTCATACAATTCCTGTATAAAACCTCTTATTTGCACATGTTTGAAACACATAATTATTTTGAAGACATTCTTTGACGTCTTCCGTCGTTGACTATATCTAAATAGTTATTTATTTACTCCGTATTACTTATTATTTCAATATGAATACAATAACCGTAATATGTCACATTTACCTCCTCACTATTAATCTCATCATAAAACATTTTTATTCGTCGCACTTTTTATACATAACGTAGTACACTCGTAATTGAATGAATTGTCCATATCTTACTGTTTTGATACATCTTAAACTGTTTAGCACGTCGCACTATTACTGTATAATCTCACTTATTTATATAAGAATATTCGTCGATCACATGATTTACATTTTTCCCATTTATTATATATTTTTAACGAATTAGCATTACTTTGATTTTTGTGTAACAAATCACCACATCTTCGCATTAATCATTTAAATTATATACAAACAATCATAATGCAATATTTATTGATCTTCAAGATCCAAGATTAATATTCACCTTAAACATTTATATTCATTCATTCATACCAATATCGAAATAGAAAAAAAATACATTACAAATTTATTTTATTTAAACTTATTGTCCTGACTGTACATGAATTTAAATTACATTGTCTAGAAGTGTGAAAAAAAAATTAAGGTGGACAGCGTAGAAATGTGGCAAAAGTGCCGGAAATTAAGAAGGGTATATATCCCCTTTGTTGAAGACAATGTTCAAATTACTGTATATTCATTCCAACAAATTAAAATAACATTCACCCACTTAAACTTCTAGCTTGTATAAACTTGTACAACTATATATTTTTATTTTATAATATACCTTATCGTTTTTCACCTTATTTCATAAGCCAAACAATATTATTTGTAAGTACTCCTTTAACACGTTTAAATATCTTTCTTCCTTAGCAATACTGAAATAATTGCCCTAATTCCATTTAAACAAGTCATAACTCCACTTAACTCTTTCAATTATGGTCCTTTTCATAACTGTGAAATATTCTTTTATTAAAAAAAATTATTTTATTTTTCAAACGTTCTTAGACTACTCATTTATTTTACTTCTTAACTTTTTCAGTTTTACTCGTAAACCATTTTTCTATACTCGTTGAATAAAAACGTAACATTTTATTATCATTTCACTTAACTGACATTTTTCATTTTCAAAAGTTTCCTCTAAGTGTATAAACAAATTATACATTTTCAATATTTATTGACATCATTTTATTATTTTCCTTCATTATTTTGTTATGTTATACGTAATAGACAAAACATTCCAATATTTAAAACTATATCCAATTGAACTCCAATATTTATTAACTATTCTGAATTCCTTTGTTTATGCGTGAAAGTCAAATTTTATGAATCACCCTTTTAGTTTAACACAGCATACAAATCCTTTAGTTTCTTAACTACAAATGTTTATAAAACCCAAAAATGTATTCTTCATTAAAACATTTCCTTAAAAACATTTATGAATTGCTCGTAACTTTTATACAAGTTTGTAATAGTACAAAAAAAACTTTATTTATTTAATAGATAAAAATTTAATCATTATTCTACCCTTAACCCTTATTAAAAATAACCTTCTTAAAGACTCTTCTAGCCTACAACCCTATGTGTCCTTCTGATCACCTTTTTGAGACACTTATGCCGTCAGGAGGATTTACACCTTTACTTTGTCATATAAGTATGTGTTCCAAACCTACTTAATTCAATTTTGAACCCTACATGACAATTCAAGCTATGCAAAGTCCCAGCAGCACTGCTCATCGTTGATTTTTCAAGGCTAGCAATAATTTATAACCCCCAAAAACGTTATTTATTTTTAATTATTAAAAAAAAAGATTATTTTTTACTTAAAACAATTTTACACGATGCCTAATGATGTCTAATAACATTATCTAATTGTATTTTGTTTTTATTTAATGTATAAAGTACTTTAAAATCAATTTATTTCAAAGTTTTTGTTCCTGTCCCATGATAAATTAAACAGCGTTACAAACTTGCACAAAGCTCTCCAGTCGAGCGTGTTTTACCGAGTCAGCAATGTAACCCGATAACACACGTCGCTTCTCGAGTCTATGAGCTCTGCCTGTCTCTGTTCCTGGCTAAATGTATTGAAACATTAGGCCTAACAAAAACTTTATATTTAGTTTATTTCTTTTTGATGCTTTAGTTAATTTAATTAATTATTATTATCCCATGTTACATCTGTACTGTTAACATTTTAATTTTTCTCTTATAATTACAATTTAAACGAATCCCTACAGTGTTGTGTTCATATAAAGGGTGTTCCATTAGGTAATTCAGGTCCCCTATAGTTACCTATTCACCATGATACATTGAAGTTGCACTTATGTAACTTCTTAACTATACTTATTTATATTTATACCAATGAACATATTCTGTAATTTTTCTGTCTTTGTATTTTTACGATAAATCAAAACTTTGAAAACGGGATGGCTTCTTTTTAATACGAATTGGCCTACCTTGTGGTTGTATGAGTGCTGGTACTATGGCACTTGTACTGGCTGCATGAATATCAGGTATAGTTATATCATTTGTGGCGTTCGTAGCTGTTGTACCCGTGGTATCCGTTGTTAAGGTCCCTATTCCTAAATTTTGTCCTAGATCGTTGATTGTGGCATTTTTTAACCGCCTATTTCCCCTAGTTTTCCTACTTTTTGGTTGCAATTTGCCATTGTTTACTTCCAAACATGGTTTAACTCTGTTTACATGAACCAATACTTCACGATTTCTGACCTTCAACATAATATTAAATTTAGACAGAACCTTTAGGATTTCAAATGGCCCACGCCAAAGTTTAGTTAATTTTTTTACTCTGTGTCGTTTCAATGCAGGCGTATATAAATACACGTATTGTCCTACTGAGTATTGATTTTGTTTAGTATTTTTGTTATAATTTTTCCTTTGTTTGTCAAATTGGTTTGATTGATATAATTTCATTTTACCATATGCCTCGCTTAAATGTGATCTAACGTTTTCTATATAATTGTCATAAATAAAAGTGTCTTCCGTAATTTTCAATGTTGATTCTAACGGTATACTAGCTTTACGTCCATAGAGTAGTTCAAAAGGTGTATAATTTGTCGTTTCATGTACCTGAGTATTGTATGCTAAAGTTACGTAAGGTAGAATTTCTGACCAATTGTCTTGATTATTATTTACAAAATGACATAACATTTTACATATTGTTTTATGTGTTCGCTCCGCTCGTCCGTTGGCCATTGCATGATACGGTGTTGTCAAAATTCGTTTAATCCCTAGTAATTTACATAAGTTTTGCATTAATTCAGAAGTAAAGTTTGAACCCCTATCAGTTATTATAATTTCTGGAATTCCGTGAAGACATATTATTTTTGACATTAATTCCTTGGCTATGACCTCTGCCGATTGTTCTATTATTGGGATAAATGTTGCATGTCGTGTAAAATGGTCTATTACTGATAATATATATCTGTTTTTATCTTTAGTAATTGGTAAAGGGCCCACAATATCCATGGCTATTACTTTATATGGTAAGTCCGGTTCTGTAAAAATGTCACCCAAAGGTGCTTTTGATTTACCGTAATCAACTCTCTGAGCGCAAGACTTACAAGCGCGGACATAATTCGTGACGTCACCCTCCATATTAGGCCAATAAAATTTTTGTTTTATTCTACACAAAGTTTTCTTAACCGCCGCATGCCCTGCCGTAATTAGATCGTGATGTAACGCAATTACTTTATTTCTTAATAATTTTGGTATTAGAATTAATTTTTCGATTCCTGATTGAAAATAGATTACTTTTTCTGGGCTTGTTTTATAATTTTTTCGTGATTTTAAAATTTGACATTCTTCGTCTTTTATTTGTGCTTTCCTAATTTCGTCTAAGTCTATTATTGGCAAAAATTCTTTCTGTACTAAATTTACGTTAGTTAGACCTACATTCCTACTTAAAGCATCTGCATTAGTATGTAATTTTCCAGGTCTATGTACTATTGTATAATCAAATTCTGACAATTTTAAACTCCATCGTAAAATTCTGCTTGTTGGGTCCTTTAAAGAAGTTAAATAGCACAATGCTTTGTGATCTGTTATGATTTTAAATTTTCTCCCTAACAAATATGGCCTAAAAAGTTTACAACTCCATACAACCCCACACATCTCTAGAGTAGACGCGTCATAATTTTTCTCAGCATTATGTAACACTCTACTAGCGAAAGCAATCGGGTGAACTTTGCCATCGATTTCCTGAGATAAAACACAACCTAACCCTTCCTTTGATGCATCTGTCGCTAAAATAAACTCTTTTGTAAAATCTGGATATTTAAGTATTGGTGC
Source organism: Philaenus spumarius (assembly GCA_018207615.1). Classification (NCBI taxonomy): domain Eukaryota; kingdom Metazoa; phylum Arthropoda; class Insecta; order Hemiptera; family Aphrophoridae; genus Philaenus; species Philaenus spumarius. The sequence continues at coordinate 91,323 of JAGFPH010003868.1, read as the reverse complement.
TGTAATTAATTTATCTCTCAATGTTTCGAATGCTGTCTGACAGTCAGTAGTCCATTTAAATTTTACACCCTCTTTAGTCAAATCAAACAATGGTCTTGCAATTTTTGAAAAATCCTTTATGTGGCTTCTATAAAACCCTGCCAAGCCGAGAAAATGCCGTACATTCCTAACTGTTTGTGGTATAGGAAAGTGTTTTACCGCCTCTACTTTCTTTTCATCTGGCCTTATGCCGGCTTCATTTAATAAGAATCCTAAATAGTTAACTTCCTGTACTCCAAATTTACATTTTTCTAAATTTACTGTTAAATTTGATTCCTTAAACCTGGCAAAAATCTTATCTAATGAATTTATGTGTTCTTCCATGGTTTTGCTAAAGCATATTAAATCATCGAGATAAAGTAGACATATTTCACTTCTGAGCCCTATTAAAATATTATTCATAATTCGTTGGAATCCACTAGGACCTATTTTTAAGCCGAATGGAAGTCTTTTATAGTGGAAATGACCCCAAGACGTAGAAAACGCAGTCTTTTCTTGACTATCTTTTGTTAAATTAATTTGGTGAAATCCTGCCTGCATGTCGATTACTGAAAAATACTTCGAACCGCCCAATAAATCTATTGTCTCACTTATTCTAGGCAAAGGATGCACATCCGGTGTTATCACTTCATTTATTTTCCTGTAATCCACACAAAACCGGTACTTAACCTCCCCATTTAATGATTTTTTCTTTACCAAAACTATAGGGCTGTTCCAAGGGCTGTAACTATGCTCTATTATACCCTTTTCCAATTGATCGTCAACTAATTCCCTAACTACGCTTCTTTGCGCATACGGAATCCTATGTGGTGGTACATAAATTGGTTTGGCTGACCCTGTGTCGATACGGTATTCTACATTTTTAATAGCGGACAATTGTTTATTCTCATTGTTAAATATATCTTTATAGTAAAATAACATGTTTGAAAATTCTAATTTTTCCTGTTCTGGTAAATGTTGTAACTTCCGTTCAATATCAGCTTCTAATTGCGAAGTTTCATACTCACAATCCTTATAATTTTGTTCTGAAATCATATTTACTTTACAAGACCCCTCCGTTGTTACTATTTCCGTGTCTAATCTGGCTAGTAAAGTTCCCTTTTTTAAGTTAATCTCGTTTTCTGATATATTTAAAATTCTTGCAAAACACGTCCTAGATTTTTGTAAATTTATTAAAGTCCTGGCGCACAAAATATTAAATGGTGGGTTTTCAATTGGTTCTATTATTACGTCTTGATTTAATATTTCTGTAGTATTTTTAGGATTAGCAAAATTTTTATTCTTAGATCCTCTAATTGTAAATTTAACCATGACTTCACTTAGTGCTGGTATCTGTGTATCTGTTTTACAAAATAAATTATATTCACGTTTTTCTTCTTTCGATTGGCCTAATTTTTCGTGTTCATTTCGAATATATTCCAAATGTTCGTTCTGACCTTTTAAAATTTCATCTTTTGATGGTTTAGTGCCTTTTGGTAATAATTTCGATTTAGATTTATTGTTTTGCTTTAAATTTGACTTTATTTCCCCTTGAAATTTTTGTAATTTAGAAGCGTTATCCTTCAAAATTTTATGTGATTTAATATTTTGGTCATTTGTGATTATGGGCAAGTTAATTTCTATGTTCCCAAATCCCATCATTATTACTTTGTTTTTATTTATTGTGACTGTGTTTTCATTTAAGTCAATTATTACTTTATTAGTCTTTAAAATATCATTTCCTAAAATTGCAGCATATTCCAGTGGTAATTTACATACGTGAAATTTAACTTTAATAAAATCGTTTTCGTTATAAAAGACTTCTGTGATTTGTGTACCTAAGATATCCAAAATATTTCCAGTCACCCCTGCTACTATAATTTCGTCATTTCTTAAAATGTTCGTGGCTACATCTTGGTTTAGAAGACTTATTTCTGCTCCCGTATCTATTAAAGCTCTACCCCATTTACCGTTAATTTTTGCTAAAATTGACACATCGTTGTTTTTGTAAACCCCTTCTGTCCTATTTATTGGTACTATCTTGTGCGCCGATCCCTTAAAATTATTTATTGTTGGTTGGAGTGAGTGACGGCGCTTTGCCCCACCCCATTTGAGTTTAAAACATTGTTTCCGCTAGCCTGGTCGCCCCCGTTTGTCTGAAATGGTGGCCTATTTTGTTGTCCGTTCGTTGAGTAATAACCCCTATTTCCTGTGTTGTGATAATTTCCTCGTGAAAAATTAAATCCCCTGTTTTGAAATCTTCCGTTATTAAAACTGTTACTAAATCCGTTATTGAAGTTTTGTGGTTGACTCTGTGAATATTGTCCCCTGAAATTTCCATTTCCCCTAAACGAATTTCCCCTGTAATGTATATTATTTTGCTGATTTGCGTTGGGGTGCCTATATTGTTGTTGCGATTGTGGTGGTGAAAACCGCGGCGCCTGTCGTGCACCTTGATATCCCCTCGGTGTTCCAAAACCTCTATAATTCTGTCTAACAAATCTACACTCGTTATACGTATGTCCATTCTTCCCGCAACCGTTACATTTAGTTATTTTATATAATTGTTGGCCTACTGTCTCTTGTATACCACCTACAGCGCCCGTTAATTCCATGTTAACACCTTCAATTGCGATCGCGATTGTTACTGCTTCTTGAAAGGTTTTTGGAAATTGCAGTTTTGTTAATTTCCCCAATTCACCTGTTAATCCTCTAGTAAATGTATCTAAAGCTCTACGGTCGGCGTCTTCCCGTAAAATTTTATTTGCTGCTTCATTATCCGTTACTCGAATTAATTTCCCATTAATATGTCTAATTCTGTCTGCGAAATTCTCTATAGCCTCGCCCCGCCGTTGTTTGGTTTGCGACAACTGTTCATAAATATAACTCTCAGGCAATTTTTCTTGAAATCTGGGTTCGAACGCGGCCCTAAATTCATAGAAAGTTCGAGCTTGTTGACACGCTAAATCTATTTTTACGAATTGTTTCGCTATACCTGTCAGTTTCATTTTAGTCAATTTAATTAATTCTCCGTCTCTCCATCTACTAATTGATGCAACATCCGCCATTTGATCCAAAAAATCTTTAACCGTTTCCCCCTTTTTTTCCCCGCTAAAACTCGGCAACACTGGCACCAAACCTAAATGTAAGTCCGATAAATTTACTGTTTCATTTGCTATTCTTGATACTTCCATTTCATTTGTTTCAACCGCGGCTAACCTTTCTTGCAAAGTTTCATTAAATGCTACCGCTTGCCTTAATTCCCCCCTTAACGTTTCATTTATTTCCGTCGTTTGCCTCCATCTTTGGTTTAGTAAATCAAACGCCCCCTGTACCGAATAGTCTTGACCGTCTATTGGTATTTGGTCCGCCATTTTAATTTAGTATTGTATCAATTTATTAAATTTATTAATTTAAAACTTATTTATTAATTTATAAATAATAACTATTTCACATAAACCTTTTTTATTGTCATCAGTGACGCGTGTTCCCAATATTATTCAGTATATTTCCGCGAAACACATTCCATATCTTAAATCAGGTAAAACCTTTACTCCCGTAAACTTTAGGATTTGTCCAGTAGCGATTTGGTTTAGCATTAGCTGCCCCAAATACTATGCCTTTCCTTTATGCGTAGTTAACTATCGCATATCGTTTACGTTAGTAAAAATTTTCTAACCTATCATGCATGATTTCCTTTATTTTAAATTATTCTGTAACTTTATATTTATTAATAAAAATTTCTGTATTTATTCAAACATTATTATAAAAAAATGTGTTCGATTAATTATGAATTTAAAACTTTTCAAAAAAATATTTTACTTAGTACAAACTATAAAAAAAATTTTTAGACCATGAAGTTTTACCTTTTTTTCTTGTCGAATCCCACTTCTCGACACCAGTTGTAACGGGCCCCGCCTCGCTGGGTTCGGCTCTCCTGTGTCCGAATCCTGAAGCGGCGTTTTCCCTGGTCGGGTTGTACCTTTCTGTCCTCGTGCGGACGTACGGGCGTTGTCAGGATGGTGGATGGCGAGAAGGTTCGTTAAAGAAACGGTAAACTCATGGTCGATTAAAGCGTTTATTCAACCATTTAATTTACAACGACTCTCTGTTGGTTCCTATCCTAAAGCTAACATTACGCCATGAGGCCAAAGCAAGATTAATCCCCCATTTAATATTGAGTCTAATCGCGGACGCGTTCACTTCCAGACTAACTGATGCATCTCCGGATGCGTTTCTCTAGCGTCCCCTCCCTTAGTTAACTAGGAATTGTCTTCTCAGCAATGTACCTTTAGCCAGCCTATACTATGTCCGCTGATAGTGGACCCTTTAATATTTAATATCTTTACTTATTACTTATAATTATTTATGAGTTAAGGGGTACCTGTCACATCACTATTAACCTACACCTCATACATTTTTTTCTCACGATAAAATGATGAGTGACGTTGTAAAGTGTCAGCAGCATTTGCAAAAAGCCAGAGAGTGAGATAAAAAAAAAGAGAAGAGAACAATACACCAAAAGAAGAACAACTTGAAAAGATCCAAAGCAGATTAAAAAAATGTAGGGAGAAAAATAAGAAGCGCAATTATCATCAATATCTCAGATTTCGCTGGGATATTAAATAGCATATTCTGAGAGAAGACAAATTTAAGAATATTTTTGGCAAATTACAACAACCTACAGTAGCCCAAAGGACATTTTACAATTCTTTACAAGTTTCCACTAGCAGTTGATATTTTTGAAAAATGAATGAGCTTATGAAGTTCCAAATTGTTAATTCTAGAATTTGATTTAGCGATTATTTTGTTTTTATTTAAAGTTTTAGGCCTATTCTATTAAATCTTGATAGGGGCATATATAAGACTGATCTGTAGTAAGTCTAATTCATAATAGGCCCTAAGGCATGGTATAAAATGTACTGAACTATATCCATGTAATGTATTAAGTATATATATTTGTTAAATATAAGTTATTTTATGAAATATAAGTCTTCATTTCTTATAGTGATCAAAGAAACCTCAATTATACTTCTTGTTGTTATTTGACACCTTATTATTATATAATATATGTTAAAAATATTAATTTTAGCAACAGCGTAACGCCCGTTACATTTTAATGTAACACCCGTTACACAAGATTTAATTTTATGTTTAAAAAAATTGAATGCCAATATCAATTTGAATTACAGTTCCATTACATACATTTACTGTGGAATAACTCATATTTTTTTTTTTAATTTTTACAGTTTTAAAATTCACAGAGTTTTAAGAACATTTACATGAAGTTCAACTTCACTATCCATTTTCAGTAACACCCGTTATACTCCTTTTTTCTATATTTTAGGCTAACTAAGATATAGTTAGCCTTCGTTGAAAGCCGAAGTTGCTTTTTAGATTTTGTTGTTCCTCGGCGATCCATTGAGAAAACAAATGTTAAACGAAATAACGTACTCAATAACAATAATTACAAGACGACGCGATAGTACAACAAATAAGAATAGCGGGAGAGCACATGGATGGAAACGCGGGAAACCTTCATGCAACTGTATACAAGCAACATCTGAGACGCGTGGTGGGTGGATAGGTGGCGCGAGTGAGTCACAGCGGCACTGCACCTGCTTCGTTTCACTCTCGCGTTTGTTCTCATTACTGTAAATGTATAAACAACGATACCGACTAAACCAGCTGGGCGATTTTAAAAATTAAAAGTGTAAAATTAATTAAAAAATATTGTCTTCAAAATGACTACCTGCGATTTGCATTTTTCGTTTTGTAACACAATTATTTTATTATTATTTTTTAAACCAGCAACTTAATTAAAATTTAGCTTCATTGGCGTGAATTCTAATCTTATTCCGTTCACAAATCAGTTTTGTAAATGAACATCGGAAGAAAATTCCACCAATAAAAACCAATACAAAATGGCTCCATATTGGTGCTGCGCCGTGGTGGCAGAATTTGGAACTAATCCTGGGATGTTTAGCCTTAAGAAACATTTTTTAAACAAATAGTAATGATGTATTTTTGTACTGTTTTTTATTATGCTGATAAAGTTCGAGTTGAATAAAATGTTCATACATTTTTTACAACCTCTTACTTTACACTGCCAAATTTGTCTGCGGGGTGAAGAGGGAGGGGCAGGGGTCGTAACCCACGGTAAATGTCGTTCTGGCACCTCAATTTCTAGAAATCAAGCACTTCATTTAGGTATATTTGATTATGAAAGTAATGAATTTTATCATGTAGTATTAAAAAGTTATAATCAGCTGCTATGACTATCTGATTTGTTATTTGACAAATGCAATTCTATCCCAAGTACTCTTGCAGCGTTTAAGAACTCATGTAAACTGAAAAAATAGGTTAACATAATGCAATAGCAACGTGATGTCATGTCTGCCTATATTTTGAAAGCAAAATATATTTGGTCATAGGATTCTCAGTGGCAGTGGCATATCTGACTTTTGGAAATCCGATTCTAGTCAATGACACTGCTTAATATTCTATAGCGCTGACTTCACAGAGGTACCTTCATCTTATAATTTTAACAAACAAATTTTTTCATGTAGAAAACTATTTTACACCCTCTAACGTAACAGATTCTAATTCCTACCTTCGCTAAATTGCAGGATATCCGACCATGCTTTCTGAGTCACCTATTAAATGTATTAATTAGGATAAAATGTAATTTCTTGTTTGATTATGATCCTAAGGCTCAATTTTTTGTTCTACTTGTATAATTTCTTCTTTATTTCAGGGCCATGGTGAATATGATGAATTAACTGACGAAAAGGAATTTTTTGAGATGACAAAGAAATCACCAGACTGTGTTGTTCATTTTTATAAAAAAGATACGCCTAGGTGTAAAATTGTGGATCATCATTTGAAACTACTGTGTAAAAAACACTTGGAAGCAAGATTTTGTAAGCTTGATGTTGAGCGTTGTCCTTTTCTCACACGTAAGTATAATTAATTATAATAGTTATACTCACATAATAAAACCATACTCTTGAAGAGTTATAAAATAGTTTTTAGGACTGTAGATTGCCTTAAAATACACATAAAAAGCTAATCTTTGTTAAAATAATTTTTTCTACTGCTTTAAGCTACCTAATGCTTTTCCCTGCTTTCTCAAATAGTCAGTATGATTGAGGCTTTTTTACTATTATGTATATAGTCAAACTTAATTCGAAGTTGAAGGGACCAGGGAAGAAATTCAAATTATCCAAAAATTCGAATTACATATGTTCACTCAAAAAGAAAAGGTAAATAAATGTACAGTACTTACTGTAAAATAAAATTAACTCCACAATCAAAGATTTAACACACAAATTTTATTTTACAAAATATTGTAGCCTACATGTACAATATACAGTACAGTAGAATCCCGCTATTCCGAAAATCCGCCTATTCCTAACAGACTTCAGAAAAGAAAAAATGCCGATTTTTTACCATAAAAACAGGAGAAATTAAAAAGACTTTTGTGAAAAAAAAGTACATTTATTATTATACAAACAAGTTATAGAGCCTAAGTTTGATGAAAACGCATAAAACCAAATTGGAATGAAAGCTGATTTTGTTTCCTTCACGTTTTCAATCCGTTTTGCGGGAAGCAAGTTACTGCAACAAGGATCCGGTGAAAAGGATACCGGGTTCGTCAGAAAGAATTAAGGATTAGGTACAACAGCTAGGCACTAGTAGTGTTGTTCATCCAGTTGCGTTCATCCATTTTTCTCATCCGTTTTCGTTATCTCGAACGAATTTTATTTTTTTCACAATCTTTTTTTAAGACTACGGACAGAATGCGGAATGACAAAGCAAACAGTTTGAATAACCTATCCCTTCCCTTCAGTTTTTAAAAGAAAACAGAATCCTAATGCAACGGAAGAAAAAAAACTGATGGTGTAAACCTACACTAAGGCGAGGTCAAGAGCATTTCAGCGTGATATGAGTTCAGTTTGAGCGTTGATCTCCTCCTTGCTTTCCTCCGAGCCGATCAACGCTGTATAGAACTGACAGTAGCAGATGCCCCCGCACTTAATTTAAGCCTTATTGTTATATAAGAACAATCGTACCAAAAATTTGAATTAAACACGATTTTTTACCATTGTTTTAATGCAGAATTCTAGAGTCCGGATAAAAAATTTGAATTATCTAAAATTTTGAATTATAGAAGTTTGAATTATCCAGGTTTGACTGTATTAGAGCTCTCATAACACCATAGTTAGTTTGAACATGTGCTGCACAACTTATAGTGATTAAGGTCCTACTGTAGTGAACCTGTTGTTGCTAAACATCTATTATTTAGGAAACAAATTTGGACAATACTGTTTAGTTTGTTGACTAACTAATTGCAATAATACTTTTTATAAAATTCTCCTAAAATAAAAATTAAAGTAAATTTCTGTGTTCGTTTGTTTATCGCCTTTATTTGGGTGCAGTCGAGGCTATGAAGCCCCCTTCTACTGAACCCATCAACAAAATACATAAATAATTACAAAATCTGTGTAATATTGTCCTTAAATTAAAATAGTGACAAGAATCCGCATCACAATAGGTATTAATCTACTTTTGATTAAAATGCTATTTAAATTATGGAAGTATAATATTGATAATTTTGTAAATTACAGTTTATTATGTATGGATTTCATGAATTAGAAAAAAAGTAAAACTAAAATAAACAACACCAGATAACTGCCACATACTTTCTCCCAGTTGAAACTTTATACCTTCACAAGAGTAGCATAGGAGGTGGTTATTTAGAATTGCAAAAGTAGGACATACCATGGAAAATATTAGATGCATGTAATACACATCCATATTATATTATAATATTATTAAAACTATTTGATCGATTTCGAACAAATTTGCACCAAACATGTCAATTAGGCCTGAATAGTTGCACGAAAAAAGGTTTTGAAAAACAACCCCGTTTTTGGCCAAAAACCTCCAAAAATCAGTTATTATTATTACCTAAACGAGAATTTTTAGAAAGATGTGGTTTTTTGCATATGGTAGGGTACATTAGGCCAAATTTTATCAAAATCGTTAAAGCCGTTTTTGAGAAATTTTAATTTTTCTCATTTTTTTTCATTTTTGGCGGGTAAAACCCCTTAAAAATAAAAAATTTGAAAAATGCACGGACTGACATCACCAAAAAACACTTTTTTGGGTTCAGGGAGCACCAAAACAAATAATTCCACTAAAAATATTTTTGGGTTCAGGTTATTCCAACACCAACAAAGATAATTCCACTAAAAAAATTTTGGGGTTCAGGGAGCACCAAATCAGATAATTTCACTAAAAGTTCAAATTCAAAAATTTGGACAAAAACAATACTTTCTCAATATAGTACGTATAGGGGGGAGAAAGTAAAAACAAATTTGAAAAGGAAATTTATAAACTAAAACTTGATATGATAATAATAGTAAACAAAATATTTATTTTCAAAAAATATAATTCAGAGAACTTGGAGTTTTTCATAATAATCAATATTTGTTGACGAGTAATAGAAACCAGAGACCACTTTAAACTCCAGCGGGGGAAGTAACTGCAGTCAATCGGATAGGGATTGGGTGTATTAGACAGAGTGCTGTACGATCGATCGTGTAATTAGTCTAAGGTGCAGGCTTCGTCTTTTTGGATTAGGTAAGACAAGAGGGGATAGTTAGAAGGTAGTTGTAACTTTAAACAAACAAAATGCATGTTACTTGACTCGAGAAAATAACAACATTCATCTACATTAAAAGTTTCTCTATTCAAATGTTTTCATTGTAAATATAAACATATTCATGAAAGGTTAACAATTTGTCGTCTTAAATAAATATGTTGTTTTATGCATATATATAATATATTACAAGTCATACTAACACACAACGTATGCCTACGTAGACTTCATCACGCAACAACAATCATAAATAAAAAGAAAAACAAAAGGCACCTCCTAAGGCTAGGCCTGTGTAAAGGATTACCATTACTAAATACACAGAAAATTAAGATAAAATAGAAATCAGAATTAAAGTGAACTTTATACTTAAACTTATTTATTTTTAAAGATATAAAACCTTAATACTTGTATACTCTGTCTAGGAATGTAATAAATATTTAAAGTGATGTGTAATATTTAAACTATTTCATAATTTCCAATACGAAATCAATCTCGGAGAGTTTAAGCAACCATTTTCTAAATTTTTTTAGAAAACAATTTTTGTTGAAACTATTTTTAATATAATTAGGTAACTGAGCAAATGTTCTAGGTGCGATAACCTCAAAAGTTGTAGCGAAGAAAGTATTATTTGGTTTTGTAATCTTTAACAGTAATAAGTTTTAATTTATAACCATCAACCAGACTTGGAGTATTACCACTTCTTACACAAAACAGCTTAATTACCATATAAATATACAAAAATATTTTATTGGCAATATCCCAAGTTCCAAAAGAGGCCGGGAATGTTCTTTTTTTGATTTCCCTTAGAAAAATAATCTAAGAATATTATTTAATTTAAAAATTTAATTGTTTGTATTGAAAATGACCATGAGACAGTAAACAGTTTTAAGTTGTTCGCTACAATGTTCTGACATATCATTTCTGTACCATAATTTCACTCAATATTAAGTACTATCTTAGCTAAACGTTCCCCACTCGAGATTTTTAG
>JAGFPH010003868.1:68837-80250 GCA_018207615.1 Philaenus spumarius | reverse complement strand
ATATTAAGTACTATCTTAGCTAAACGTTCCCCACTCGAGATTTTTAGGAATAAATATTTGTTAATTTGTAAGTTAGGCTTCAATAAAGCTGTGATCACTCTATTGTGCAATGATTAACAACGTCAATTGCTGCCAAAAACGACCATAGATTGAACGTCACTAGTCTAGCAGATGAAGTGCGAGTAACATAGTAAATACAAACAAGCCATATTTGAGGTTAGATTTTTGATATTGCTTATTTTGGTGAATTAAGTATTGCAATTGATAGTAATGATGTAAATTAATAAAGTAAATAATCTGTTAAGCAAAATACTTACAGTTCATTGTTTTTAATAAATATTTGAGCATTTTTTATTTTTGCATTTATTAAAATTACGTAAACCCATTTTTTTATATTTTACTAAATTATATTTTTTATTGTAACGCCTAACGTTACATTATGGCTTTACATTGGGGCTGATAAAGCAAATAAAGCGGTTGTGTAACAAACATTACAATACATGTTAACTATTTGTACAAAATTATTACTATTAAATAACTCAAGTATCACCAGTTGTAATATATTTTATATTTTTCACAGAAAGACTCCGTATCAAAGTAATACCAACTATTGCCATTATAAAAGGTAACAATACCAAGGACTATATTGTTGGCTTCACTGATCTTGGAAATTGTGACGATTTCTCGACGGAACTGTTAGAATGGAGAATTGCTCAGTCGGCTGTTATCAACTATGCAGGTGATTTGATCAACCCGCCTGATAAGAGGAAGAAATCAGATAAGCAGAATTTCTTCCAGAAGAAACATACTATCCGAGGTAATGATGATGATGATTCATCAGGCGATGAATTTAATTGAAACTTCCGGACAATAAATACTTGGTTTGGTATGGAATCACCGTTGCTACGTTTAATGTTATTTTTATATTTTTTATAATGTTCTAATAAATGATTTAACATATTAGGTTTACGCTTTTATAGATTGACGATGAGCACATATTTTTGTAACATGTTATTTATATTTATTGACTCACCAAGATTAAATTAAACAAATAAAAATTTACTAAAACCACATTTAGTTTTGTTTTGTTTTTAAATGTGTACTTGCTTATCATATGTTTTCCTTTAATGTTGGGTATTTTCATTGCAACCGCAATATTACTTTAGTTCCTTTATTATTTGTTTTTACACCATTTGTATTAAAGGTACAGTAATTTATTTTTAATATAATGTGTTTAAACAAAGGATTGCAATTTACAGAGTTTCTAATTTTTGTTATTTCTAAGAAAGTCTTGGGAAATTTAACCCTGTAGCGGATGAGCTTTGATTTTCTTCTTATTTACTCCATTTTAGGTTGTTACAATTATAAAACACGTAACCCGCACTTACATAAACTTTGTGATGCGCACCGTTGCATTATTTAAGAAGGAAGAAACCTTTCCCTAATGCCGCTATGGGTGTTTCCTATCTCAACTAATTTCAGGCTCTGCATGAATTCAATGGCTATATCGTACATGTAATTTGATTGAAACAACGGTTGTTGTCGTTTAATAGATTTCCTGAGTTGTTTATATGCGCTCTATATATATATATATATATTCCAAACTCTTTAGCAGCATTCATGAATCTGCCCTTTCGGCAAAAATGGAGCGGTTTCATATTATGAACAAAATTGTTATAACTGAGTTTGTTATCGTTTAAATGTTGTGCGAAGTTTGATTTTATTTCACGTACGTTGTTGTGTGGCAAATGTTCTTTAAATTGTTTCTAGAATGCCCTGCTGTTTGACCAATGTTACAGCATATATTGTAAATACCTGTTTTTTTATCTCATGGGAATTCACCGTTTAGTACGAATTATCCTTTGAATGTTGTGGTTTGTTCTGTATGTCTCATGTACTTTATGTGTTGAAAATGCATCTTTCAGCATATTTGGTACTATTTGATTTCTACTGGTTTTTAATGTCAAGGTTACGTTTAGGCTTAGCTTGAAATTTTCTGTGTGTATATAATAGTTCATCGATCATTTAACTATGGTTTATTGATGTATTCGCTCTGACTGTGTGTTTAATTGTATTCAACAGCTCGTAGAAGTCTTGCTCGTTTAGTGGTATAGATATAACCCGATGGATAAAAGAGTTGTAAGTGGCTAAATAGTCGAGAATGGTTGGTATGATTTAGCTTGTATTGCTTCATCAGAAGTTGTCCACTTTCCATATATCCTACATTTTAGTTAATTGTCTAATTTCTTTACTGTAACACCAAGGAAGTTAAGCTTGTCAATATCTTTTCCCAATGTAAACTGAATTCTAGGATTGATTTTATTTAAATGGTTAAAACATTTGATTTGACGAGTTGTGCCTTTGTAAACAATGAAGGTATAATCTACTTATCTAGTATGAAAAATGATTTTGCTATAGTAATTTCGGTTTATATTAGCCAATAATCCCAACAACGGAGAACCCATCGCAAGGCTGCCCTCTTGAATGTAACAACTATTCTTAAATGTAAAGTAATTTTGCTTTAGAACAGCATTAAGTAGTAATATTACTTCATAAATATCTTGATTAATAAGCTTATTGGTATCAATTAGGTTGTTCTTCCAAATTTCTAAAGTCTCTTGAATCGGTACATTAGTAAACAAATTTACAATGTCAAATGAAATTAATTTGTTTTGTAATTACTGCGTAATATTCATATAGTATAAGTTTCTTGAATGTGATTTATGAATTATTGTAAAGAAGAGTTTCTGGACTTTCATTAGAGATATGTTTGTAGTTATAAAGTTGACCGTAATACAACTACCGTTGCTTGCAAACAAGTTTTCTGTTTTAATTATGGTAAGCCTTATTTGCTTGAGTCGTCTCCTAAATTTCGTGTTGAATATTATTATGTAATGTATTAACATTTTGTTATTGTTGTACTTAAATACATTAGGGGAGACACATGAGTGTTTCGCATGCCAACTCCATGCTCGTTTTGCTCTCGTAGTTGTTTAATATGATAATAAAACAGTGTTTTATTGTACTATAAAATATTGTAACAAATTTAAACAAAATTGTACATACTATAATAACTCTTCGGGATTCAGCCAATTAAATGTTAAATCTATAAATTCGTTAATCACAAGTTCTCTATATCAAAGTCGGTGATCAAGAAATTTGAATAAAAAAAGGAAAATGCAGAATAGGCAGTTAATTAAACATTATGCAGTGCGAGTCAAAAATATGTATACACCCTTTTAAATTTCAAATGGATAAAGAAAGAAAAATGAAACACAGGACACCTTTCTAGGAAATAAAAGTGAACTATTTAGTCACTATTACAACTTTGCCCATAACCCCCAACATTTTTAAATTTAAAGACCCATTAAGTGACACTTCATTTTAAAGGTCTTGATTAAAGACGAAGAACAGTGGAAACTAGAGCTTTCTATCTCAACCCAGTACAAAATGGCAGCTCATTGAAATTTTCAGAACCTGGTTCTAATACTTAGGAAATTTACAGTTAATTGAAAACAATTAATTTGTGAAACAGATAAAATCAACAGCTAATAAAATAAACTTCTAGTACAATAGCACTAGTAATTACAATCACATTAAACAATAAAATGGCTTAAACTTACTAACCTGTGTTTTTATAACAGGTGTTCAAACTGCTGCCCCAAGATAGTTTGACAATGTCCAAGCTTGTCGTAAAAGCTTAAAACGGTACGCTGTATGGATACACGCGGGATTTTTTTAATTTGCACTATTACGCTGTCCCTAAGGTCATTAATGCACTGGGGTTTCATTTTATACAAATTATTTTTAATGTGACTACACACAAAGTAGTCCAGTGGAGATAGATCTGGCGAACTTGGTGGGAACTCGATACTTACTATTCTGCCTATCCAGCGATTGGGGAAAATATTGTTTAAATATTCGCGGACATGCAGGCCATAGTGTGGAGGTGCTCCATCCTGCTGGAACTAAACTTGATTACAGTTGATGGTTGTTGCTTAGATAGCTGGATAAATCTGATTTTCTATTATTTCCTGGTATACCTCGGCATTAAGATTGCCATAAATAAAAAAAGGCCCAACAAACTGATACCTCATGATGCAAAGCCAAACGTTAAATTTTTCAGGGTGTTCGGTTGCTCGCTCATCCAACGAGGTTTAACATCAGCCCAATAACGACAATTATGTCTGTTAACGTTACCGTTTAACATGAAAGCTATGTTGTTAATTCTAATTGTACTGTTATCAATGTTCATCATCAGTTTACAAAATTCTAATCGATGATCAAAATCGTCCTCACATAGCTCTTGAACTAAACAAATTTTGTACGCTTTAAAACCAGCACCATGTAAAACTCTACAAACTGATGTTAAGATATACCTAACATTTGGGAAACATTTCTTGTTGAGGTATGAGGATCTTCTACAACAGACTGTAAAACGTCAAGTGACAATGCTTTGTTTGTAGCAGATTTTGGTCTTCTATGTTTTGGGGGGTCTTTAACGCTGCCTGTTTCTTGGAAACGGATAGTTTTTTGAACTTCTGATTTAGTTACTGGGTTTCGATTAGGATAAGTGTCATTAAATAAATTGCTTACTTCATCATAAGATCTTTCCGTAGCCTCGCATCATCAGGATCATAATACGCTCTTGTTCACTTAAACTCTCCATTTCAACTTACTGTATCACAAAAATACGTCTTAACTTTGTTGATTCCGACCAGAAACAGAACCTAATACTGGACTTCCTCAAAACTGATAAGATAAAGGAGGCTTACCTTACAGCAGGTCATAACTGTAAAACAGGTTTGAGTTTGTAAGAAAAGTGGTTGTCTATTGGGGTTATTAACCACCTGAATGTGGATGTTAATGTTTTGCCTCAATGAAGTTTTACTTAATTTCAATGAGTTGCCATTTTGTACTGGGTTGAGATAGAAAGCTCTAGTTTCCATTGTTCTTCTTCTTTTATCAAGACCTTTAAAAAGAGGTATCACCACTTAATGGGTCTTTACATTTTAAAAATTTGAGCTCCCCCCCCCCCCAAATCCCACTTTGGGGAAGTTGTAATGGTGACTCACACTGTATAATTAGAATGGAACATATGCTTTATTATATTAACTTATTACAGCAACATTAGCTTTTAACAACGGTCATACGGGCGTCTGTTAGGTTGACATTTTTAACATATTAAACATAAGCATTGCTACATGTCGATGGCTAAAAGCACAATCATTGTATGTCCACTTTTTGGCAAAAATTAGATATTTATTACGGTACATTGTAAAGGTGAAATATAGCTAGATCTTTATTCCTGTGCAAACATTGTATGTCGCTTCCAAATAATAATAATTGTGGTGCTTTAAAAAAAAAATCAATTTTGAACAAGACATCTTTTGTTTGTGCACACTTATTGTATGTCCAGTAAGTCCTGTATGTCCTCGGTTTTCACAGCCATCACTTGTCTAAGCTGAATGCTTGTGTGCACACTTATTGTATGTCAGGACTTACAACATCTGAGCACATTAAGGGTCTTTATTTTTGATCATAAAATTGTTTGCACGGTCTCATTTTAAGCACAATACGCATCCGTGTTGCAATTTAATTTTTACTTTCTCCCCCTATACCATAGTATATGGAGAAAGTATTGTATTCGTAAAAATTTTCGAGTTTTGAGTATTTGGTTTAAATATCCGTTTTGGGTCCTCCTGAACCTAAAAAAGTGGTTTTCGGAGTGATGTCTGTGTGTGTGTGTGTGTGTGTGTGTGTGTGGATGTTATCAGACCTAGAGCCTAAACCAGTTGTCCGATTTTGATGAAATTTGGTATGGAGGTACTAATCCACGGTATCTCCAGGAGTTTTTTTTTTATTTTTGATTTTGAAGGGTAATTTTCCCATAAAATAATGGAAAAATCAACTTTACTCAAAAACGGCTCTAACGATTTTGATTAAAATTTTATAGTTTATTAGGGACCTAAAGTACTATAAACTATAAAGTTTTAATCAAAATCGTTCGAGCCGTTTTTGAGAAAAGTTGGTTTTTCTGTTATTTTATGGATTTTTATGGGAAAATTACTCTTAAAAATAAAAAACAATTGGCTTCATGAAATAATATTTTTTTATTAAGTTCCTATAATGAGGGAGAAAGTATGTGTCAGTTTCCTGATACCGTTTATTTTGAAATGCTTTTGATTTGTTATGTAACTGACATTTTATAAGTACAAAGTTTGAATTTTTTTTCCTACACAATCAAAAATTAATAATGAAAAATAATTTGCAAGCCGGATACGAAATTTTATAAAGAATACTAGCTGAAAACCCATGCTTCGCTACAGGGAATTTGTTTTTTGCTACGTCATTATCACTATGATTCATAATTAATTATAATACTTTTCTTTCATTTTCTTTCGTCTATTATTTCACAAAAATGAATTATAACATGTATTTTCAATTTAGTTTGGTACTTATTGTTTCTTATTTTTTATATGTATCAAATTGTAAGAAATAAATGCACACAATTTCAGCTCTCTAACATCAAGGAAAGTATATAAGTAAAATAAATATTTATTATTTTTAGGGGTTGTTAACACATTTTCACTCCTAGCAGCAAGTAACAAAATGTAAAAGTCATTTACTTTTCATATATGCTTTGTAAGAAATATATGTACAAAATTTCAGCTTTAAGAAAAGTAAACAAACAACATATATTGTTTTAGAGGATGTTTCAACCCTTAAAGGTAAAATATTTTAAAATCTTATCTTAGAGCGCCTACGAGCAATATGTGAACCAAATATTTCATGTTCATTAACGGTATTAAATTAATATTTATAGCTATAGGGCTTGTTACTAAATGTTCACCCCTTAGCAGAATGTGATAAAATGGTAAAACTGCTTTATTTTTTATATGTATCTTCTAAGAAATAAATGTACAAAATTTCAGATTTCTTGCTTAAAGGAAAGTATAACAAACAATGTTTATTGTTTTATGGGTTGTTTAAACCCTTATAGGCCAAATATTTTTAAATCCTTTCTTAGTTCGCCTCTAGCTCCTATGAGCAATATGCATACCAAATTTCACGTTCCTAGGCGGTATTCAATTAATATTTATAGTTTTAGGGGTTGTTATTACATTTTTACCCTTTAGCAGAACCACAGAGAAGAAAAATACAGAGGAAACATCTAAGCGTGTGCGAATTGGGTGTCAAACACTCGACACTGGTATCTACATTTGTAGTTCCCAGAGTCGCCATAAGAGGGCAGCATCGTCGCTGGCCCCTCCCCTACCCCCCCTCGCCGCCCGCGGCTAGCCCCTCATCCCCTCCAGCACCGCGCGACACTCGCCTGACTCCCTGGCTGTCCCCGCTGCTACAATAAGTAATTGTAAAGGAAACTTGTCACAAACATGTTCTGTATTTGATTACCATGTAGCAATAAATGTAAAACACTTGAACAATAGTACAAAATAAGTTAAATATATTATCAAAGTAAAGCAATAAATTTTTTAATTTAACTTTAATTAAAACTCTTAAATCCTTATAATAGTTGTGGGAAATGATATTATTTTTAGTACACAGGATTATAAAAGAAAATATGATGCAGTTGAACGTGTTTAATCTCTTGGTAGGAATGATAAAATGGTTTACAATTACTGTAATTCATAGACTATAAAAAATACTGTAGCTTACTCTACTTAAACATATTAATTTGGTCATTTCATAATATAAAAACGATAACAAATTACCACATTATAGAATTGTATTTTTAGAATGAATCTATTGACTATCGACTGTTAGATAAATGATTGGTAGAAGATAGTATTACCTTCAACAGTAAACTATGAGCATATATTATTTTCAAAGTAGGCCTAGTAGAAAGCACAAAATAATTTAAAGAGCATTCCCTCCCGTCAATACGAAAAAAATAGGTATACATTCAAAATGTAAACTGAATGAAAATGTATCAGAAGACCTATATACAGTTCTATGAAAATAAAACTTAAATCAGTTTATTAAGTTTTATTGAACTTAAACTTTATTAAGTTTAACTTAAACTCGCTGCCAAAAAATAACTAATGGCCCTAGATGAACAACAACGAAATATTATTAAAATTTGAACTTTTACCTACATTTTTCCCGCAGGAATTTTTTTACTGACAAAAAAAAAGAAAAAAGTTCACCGCTTTGTATATTTTCGACTACACAACCATAACATAAGAACGTTTATTAATATAAAATAAATAGTAGAAAATTGTTTAGAACATTCATATTTACACTGTAGACCAGTAAAAATAGACAAAAAAGGCCAAAAGTAGGTAACCCGGTGCAGGTTAACCGATTTTTATGATTTTTGTTTTGATTTCTTCGTCTTGGCACGTAGATTAAAGTTAAAAAAAATTGTTTTGTGCTCTTTGTTTTTTTTTTTTGGAAATGTACCGGAAAAATGCAAAATGTTTCAGAAAAAAATTCAAATTCTAATATCTCAACTTCTAAAACGAATTTTTGGTTGAAACTGGTTATTTGGAGTTTTTGGAAGCAAATGATCACAAGTATATATAAAATTTTAAAATTCAACATGTCAGATACTAAATGGCTGCCATTTTCCTAAAAAATTTAACGGTTTTTGAGTTTAAAAAAATATTTCTTATGTTAGTTCTTTTTTATTTAATTTTTAGTCTCTAATCATGAATATGAGATTAAAATAAGAAAAAAGAAACAAGCTTGCCCAAAATGGCCGCCTTAAAAGTGACAAATCATTTGATTTTTAGGGATTTCTACATGTATTCCAGTAAAAATATAAAAAATATAAACCCCGGTGCAGATTAACCGATTTGTATGATTTTTGTTTTATTTTTTCTCGCAACGTAGATTAAAGTTAAAAAAATTTTTTGTACTGTCCTTTTTTTGTAAATCTTAAAACAAAAAATCCTTATTGTATACAAAGTTCCATGTAGCGTATTAGTAATATAAAGCTATATTTTTACATGGGGAATGCTGTGGAGCTCTGTGGTTAACCTGACAAACTATTTTTAGAATATTTAAAAATTGTTTATGCCATCACCTTGACAATTAAAACGAATCTCCATAAGAATAACATTGCAACTTTGATGGTAATTCCAAATAATTAGCTTCAAAGCTACCTTAGAACACAAAATGTTTGTAATAAAAAAACTGTCAGGTATTTACTTCAGTAAGTCAGTGAATAAAAATCAGGAATTAAATTATTCGATAAACATTTGTACAAAACATACTCTAATAAGTTTAAAACTTGTATCGGTTCAGTTAAAGTTGGTTCAAGAATCTTTTATTAGCTTATAACTTATTCAAAAAGTATGTCTCATTTAAAAACATAAGTTTGAATTAAATTATAATACAAATAAAACAATTTATCTTAGTAAATAGACTATTCTGTACTTAATTTCTACGGAAATTATTTCCCGTGATGAAAATAGGCTTTTCTGTTACATTTACATTTACACTTATACAGAAAATAACAGCCGAGTAAACGTTGAATTCCCAACTTGCAGTCTAAACGAGGCGGAGAAGTGGGACATTTCCCCTGCAACCATCACATCCTTCCCCGCTCGTCTCTCTCTCTCTCTCTCGCAACGTGCATTACGACATCCTAGTGCGGCCACCGGACTAGATCGGAACTACAACTAGGGCGCACAATCCCGCCGTTTAGATGTTTCCTCTGTGTTTCCTCTATTTTTCTTCTCTGTGGCAGAACGTAACAAAATTTAAAACAGGTTTACTTTTTATATGTATCTTGTAAGAAATAAATGTACAAAATTTTAGTTTTCTAGATTTAAGGAAATTATAACAAACAATACTTTTTAGGGGATGATTCAACCCTTAAATTTCAAATATTATAAAATTCTTTCTTAGTGCGCCTTTAGCTCCTATGACCAATATGCGTCCTAAATGTCACGTTCATAGGAGGTAGGACTTTTGAGAGATATAACAAAAAATGGTTATTGTTTTAGGGGTTGTTTCAACCCTTACAGGCCAAATATTTTAAAATCCGTTCTTAGTGTGCCTCTAGTACCTATGAGCAATATGTGTACCAAATTTCACATTCCTAGGAGGTAGGACTTTTGAGATATATAACAAACAATATTTATTGTTTTAGGGGTTATTTCAACCCTTACAGGCTAAATATTTTAAAATCCGTTCTTAGTGTGCCTCTAGTGCCTATGAGCAATATTTGTACCAAATTTAAAGTTCCTAGATGGTATGGTTTTTGAGAAACTGATCAGTCAAAACTACCCCTAAAAATTTGAATATCAAAATGAAATTTCTTTAGTTTTCCTATTTGCATCACAAAGTATACACATGCCAAATTTCATCTCTCTAGTTTCATGGGAAGTGGGAGAATTAGTGATGATGAGTGAGTGAGTGAGGGCTTTGCCTTTTATATCTATAGATTCAGTATTTTTTTCAACACTCAATTACAATAGATAGACTTATAAAATGGTTTGAAATGAGGCGATGTCAGCTTGTTCAGCTGCAAGAAATTGCACTGTTTAGATAGGTATATAGTGAGAAGCTCTTGCGTTTCCGGTTGCTTTCTCGTTTACTGGAGCAGACCCTTAAGACTATAACCAACAGCCGTTCAATTATATGCAGTATGTCCACAAGTCACTTAAACTACTTGTGCAGATATATAGCGAGTCCCTTATTGTAGTTATTTCATTAAAGTTGGCAGAACTAATACAAATTAGCTTAAAGGTGTTATTGTTGTCTAATAAAATATTATCTAATGCATATATCTATAAGCCTGTAACGTTGCTTTGCTTACGGTATTTCTTCATTGGGAAGGAAATTTCTTCATTTATATCCTTCGTCCCAGATCCACTCTTTTGGAGTGGGTTCTATTATACAATTAAAAGTATTCGATACTTCTTCTAACTCAATTTTTATTATTGCTCTCAATATAATTAATCTGTACAAAACAAAATATTATTTCTGATAAAGATAATATCAAACTATCTATCACTGTTTAATTTCACTTTTATATAGTGTCTTTAATATCAATTTTGGTAAATCAGGGTTGTTGATCGATGGGAGTAGTCCCTTTTGATCCTTAGAGTATCTGAAGTCTATCTGGATCTGTTCGCCTTGAGATGACTCGGAAAAGGTGTGTCTATCTGCTTGACACGCCGTTAAAGTCGAGAGGATGAACATCGGCTCAACTAAACAGGGTACGGTAAGACTGTCAGCTCAACATGCCGGTATAGTCAACAGGATGCCTAGTTGGCTCAACATGCCTGCACTAACCAAGGTGCGGTAGGACTATCGGCTCAGCACGCCGGTATAGTCGACGGGATGATTAGTTGGCTCAACACACCGGTACTAACCAAGGAACGGTTTGACTGTCAGCTCAACACGCCGGTATAGTCGACGGGATGGCTAGTTAGTT
>JAGFPH010003868.1:14324-30824 GCA_018207615.1 Philaenus spumarius | reverse complement strand
TGTTTGAAGAACCAAGTCGAGTCCATGTTGATGTTTAGGGGTTTCCTGTTTCCTATGGGGAGTTAAAAGCTCCCATTTCTGTTTAAAAGTTTTATGTTAAATTTTAAACACTTGATTTTTACCTTCTTTCTTTATAAAAAAAATAACAGTTATGAAATTTGAAAGTCATGTTGATACATTTGTGTAAGTTGTCGTTTTTTGTGTAAGTATTTAAAATCGCAAATTGTTAAATCATTCATTCTGACTTGATGTGCATGCAAATTAATTTAGTGTGCCAATGATGGTCGAATGACCCGAAATTTCAATAGAATGATAAGGTAAGATTAACCTTAATAAAAAGTTGGATTAGTTGACGTATTATAAAAGTTTAATTAATCACAAATCCGTGAGCTAAAAATGGAATCTAAATAGCAAAAACGTTCGGATTTCTAACATTACGAAGCTTTAACTTCGTAAATAACACGCTGTCAAGTGAAATAAGTAGAAATACTGCAGAATAAAATAATTGGACCACGCAGCTGAACCGTTTTACGTTAGTTGAGCGAATTTCCAAAATGCAGTTTTTTATGTTTAGAGTTTCAAACAACTATTGGGGAGAACTAATTAATTGATCTACTTGCGAAGACGTTGAATAGCTGCCTGCATAAATGAAATTGTGTAGAATTTGTTTGCACATCAGCCTCCAATCCCGGCTCACGCGCTGCTTCGTTGCGCTTTGCGAGTTTGCACCACGACCTTGTGGCCTAGGATTCGTTTCGCTCGCAGTGGACAAACTGGCATCCCGGACGTCGGCCTCGTAACAGAAGCTTCCCCACGGTCAAATACCTCTTGTGGATTTGAACCGAATAAGTTTATGGTATTTTACGTTTTGATCGATTTTAAGGGAACCAGATGAGCTATAAGGTGTGTTGGATAAGGTGTGGTGGAAGTAGCGTGAACCTGGATCCTGATGCATGCGCAGTAGGGCCAGAGTTTTGCGTGAATGACAGGAATTGTTTTATATAATTACTTTTTGTAATACATTTTTCAAATCATTTATTTGAATTAACAATTTAACTAACTAATCAAAATAAACCTGGTGTCCACCCCATTGGTCCGCCAAGCTCGGACACACTTGGTATTACAACTACCTAATACGAACGGATAAAAAAAATGTAGGGCCTAAATCAATTGAACTTCCAATGGCCATTTTGTGCAGTCCTAAATTCAAAAATAAAATGACGCTTCGAATATCGTAACACGCCGCAGTCGAGTCTAGGCTGTCCTACTTTACTGATATCCCCATACTGCTGCACACATTTTAAATCTCTACATCTCTAGTGCCGTACCTACTAATTTAATTACATTCTCATGGAGCTTCCCTAACACTATCATCTTTCCTTTCATTTTTTAGATGAAGAGCCTACCCCTGGGCCTAGAGCCCAAGCAGTAGTTGCAGATAAAAGAGGAATACAATATTGAATTCACTGCATTCATATTTAAAAAAATGGAACAATTCATTCTATAGTATCATTGCTAATACTGTCGTATTTCCCTTTTATATTTCAGAAGAGCAACCAGACTTTCAACCTCTAAGCGCCCTAGACTGTAAATGTCTATCTCTTTTTTATTTTCCTACCTATATTAGTGAGGATAATTGTTACGAAAACTGATAATAAATAGTTTTTGTGGAACTTTTTATATACGCATTTTGTGTCTGAATAAACAAACATACTTTGGACAAAATATTTATGTAATTAATTAAAATAATTAGTAGGCCTAATTAAATCAATGTATAATTAATTACATGTATTATTAATGGGTCTTTTCTGTTATATGGGCATTTACAAACTATTTTCAATATGCAAAAATAATAATAAAAAAATACCTAAAAGGTTCTAACTTAACCTATTTAGTCACAGTATGTTTACCTGCATTCAACAATTAACAGTAAAATGTAAAACAACGTCGTTGTCTGCAAAAATATTAGGCTAGAGTCGATTAGTAAAGTTACACGTTTGCGATAACCCTTATCTAATATCAACAAAAACTGGAAACTTCCTTCCTTATATGTTATGGAGTAGTTATAAATAGTTATTTGGACATTCCCGATTAATCATCATTCTATAGAAAATAGTTTGAGAATAGCAAATAGTTTGTAAATTCGGGGATATAACAGAAAATACCCTTAATGATTATAAAGCTTAAATAAATAGTTTTTAATAAGTAAATAGTGATAATATAGGTCTCCATTGAGTTTTGGGTGAAGGACTCTTGACTTAGCGGTTTCGCGTAATATGTCATAGCCTACAATTTCAACGCGCTCTAGCGGCTACTCGATTTGGCCGCAATAAGTGAT
Organism: Philaenus spumarius; assembly: GCA_018207615.1. Lineage (NCBI taxonomy): Eukaryota > Metazoa > Arthropoda > Insecta > Hemiptera > Aphrophoridae > Philaenus > Philaenus spumarius. Next base: position 28,486 of record JAGFPH010003868.1, on the reverse strand, counting down.
TAAGGTGTGCAATTTGCAGGGGATTTAATGTAGTTTTAGCAGAATGCAAGCTTTTATGGTAATTAATTACAAACATAGTTTGTGACTTACAAGCGAAAATTTAACAAAAAACTGGGTTTTCCACAAAGTAGGAAAATTTGGCTCTTTTTCAGTGGCCAACCAAAAAATACATTTGAAGGGTGCTTTTTGAAGGAAATTTAATATAATTAAATTTTGTAAAGCATAGTTTACCTCTAAAAGTGCAAAGTTTTATGACTTTCTGGCAAAAAACTTGAAAAATGTGGAAAATTTTGAGGTTTTTTGCGATTTTCGTTGTGAAGCCGTATCTGTGGGAAGTAGCCAAGTAGACATTCGGATTCAGCACCCCAAAAAACACATAGAACGAGTGAGAAAAAAACTTCTATATTTTTTTTCTGAAATAGGCGTACCCGGAGACGATTTGACTGGACTATGTGTGTATACTATACCTAGCATTTTCTCTAGACACGGTAGGAGTTGGCCTGGTCGAGGAGAGAATTGACACGGTTCCCCTTCTCCAACCGGTAGCTGAGAAGCAAGAGAATGGAATCATGTATAGTCTCTCCGTCGCATACGCCAGAGGCAGCGTGTACTGTGTTAATACGTAGCATAGAGAACCTGTAGACTCTTGCGTATACTGTACAATAGCTGAACACGTTTGAATATTTATTTAATGTTTGTTAAAGTATTAACCCTACAACTGTCAATGTTAATTTTTTTTGATGAAAAGCCGTTTTTAGCGTTTTACAAACATTTTTTCAAAAATTCGCCAAAAATAGTAATTCTATCCCAATCCAAAAGTGTTCCATAGCTTTTTTGTAGGAAAACGTTCAAAGAATTCATATATGCCAGTAAAAAATTTACTCATGTAAAATTGTAAAAGTTATTAGCTCATGAAACAAATAATGTTCAGTAACGGAAGAAAAAGTTTAAACTTTAGGAGTACATAACAAGTTGTAAACATTTTTTGTAATTTTTTCATAAGTTTAAAAAAGTTTTGTAATTTAGTTCTTAATAGAAATGTATAAAAACATTTATCTATTTCAAATTTCTTATTTTGAAAACACCAGTTTTTATGTTCCAAATACACGATTGCTAACAAAACTAGGCCTAGTTGTAACATAATTTATTTACTAATATATGCTTTGCCCAAAAATGAAATATTATTATAACAAAGTGTAGAGAATAAAACAGAGAATTGAACTGTATACTTGTATATTACCATATCATAAAAGTGTTTTACTTAAAATCAATTGAATTACAAAAGTGAGATGAAACAAATGAAATCTCGTGCGGACAAAGGAAATTCAAAATATGTCCGTTGAAGACAATGGAAACAGCCTCATTTTGCAATCTCAAGCGGTAGTATGAATTCTGTGCAAATATGAAATTTCAACTGCTGTTTGAATAACACCTAACCAGTCAAATTTAGTTTGCTTTATACCAAACGAAAGATTGAACTTTGGTCTATAAATAGATATAAAAAAGTCTATTGAAATAATTCGAATTATAAGAGATATCTCAAACGCAAAATGTGCTGTTTTATTGGTTGAAATCTGACCAATTGCAAGGGTATACAAAACGCCCCACAACTTTTGAACTATTTGTCCGATTTTTGATTGTGTGGAAGTTTCAGATAGGTAAAAGTGTGATGAATCCTTCAGTATACAGATATAACTCAGAAAAATAACGGGCGGGCTGTATTGAGAGACATAGAAACTGGAATTAAAGGTAGTTTCGGCACATTAAAATTCGCGAGACATTGGCTTTTAGAAAACTCAAAAACTGCAACGATGATTACGTATGTAAATATACGTTTTAGAAAAAACTTGTAAATGCAAAAGTTAAAGCTTAGATCATTTCCTTTCCAACGGTTTCTGATTTATTCCGATTGAATGATTTTTAGTGGGTGAAATATTCCATACAATTTGAGTTGTCACAGACTACACAATTCACTACGGCAGGGCGTTGAGACCACTCAATTTGAGTGGTCTGACAGTTAGAGGGTTAAAGCTAATGAACGAAATTAGTTGTTATATGCTTAAATCGTTGTTGTTATCAATTCTTTTAGTTTAATTCGTTCTTTAAAAGAAACTACTTAGGCCTACAAACAACATACTATATCTGAGTCTATGTCGTTAGGAATTTTCAACATGGTAAATGTAGCCTACAGAGCATAATATAAAATATTTTTCTCAAAGACCTAAACTACAATTTGTAAACAAAACAAAAGAACATACATTTAATCATATGCCTACTTAAATCAATGATTTTAATTGTCATTGGGACGAAACTATATTATTATAGTTCATTTTTTTAAATTAACTCAATTTATCATCGTCAGTAGATCTATATTTATAATGTAGAAGATCAAACTTGTATGATAAAATAGCAATAATTCAGACAAGATAGGCTAGAGATAGTTCAAAATATAGTTTTATGTATGTAGGCCTAATTTAAGTTAAATGTCAAGAATGGAATAAACAAAACGATTTAATAGAGGAAATGCTACGTATCCTCAGCACGCACAGCACGCACTTCTACAGATCGTCTTTAGACATTGTCTCCAGAAGGTCTCTCGACTGTGTCTCGTGTCCACACTCAAATGTATGTCTCTGGCCAGTTAAAGCCCGTCTCAAGTTAAGTTGAGGCAACGAGCGTAAGTAATTATATCAAAGACCACGAAAGAATATCGTTTAGGGACGGGCTTGTGTACACCGAGACCTTGAACGCTCCAATCGCCTTAGTGCGACGTTGTCACGTTCTTCCCACGCTTCTAATGCATTTATAATTCTTTAAACTGTACGCTCAAGCCTCGAGCGGTAAATACCAGGAGCGTTCGAGGCTAGTAGATATGGCAACGCTGCGCGCCCATCCTATTGGCCGCCACGTAACGGTATTCTTTATTGGTCTTTGATAATAGGGTCGGTCTCGCCCGCCATAAAAATTACCCTTATTAATGCCGCCTGAGTGAACCAGTAGCATATTCTAGTATAAAATTACAATTCTGTATGTCTTAAGTGAAAATGAAAAAAGGATATCATATTTCGTTTCATGATACTTTCCTGATAATTTTGATACCAAATTTGGTTAAATTTGGCCAACTTTGAGCTGTACTAGCATTGTAAACATTCTTAGTTGAATTAACATTACTAATATGGTTTACAACATAAAGCCACAAAAATGTAGGTACTAGGGAAGTTCATATTTAATCATGTAATAAATACAGGGCCGGTTTAACCCATACGCAAACTACGCGGCCGCATATGGCGCCACAAAAAAGTGGCGCCAATGGGACACAATGTTTTTTTTTTGTCAGAAGACAAAATTGAAAACAACTGAACCATTTTCAATTTGTTTTACTGACAAGTGAACAACTTATTTTGTTTTTTCGCTCAGAGTTCAAGTATCAAAACACTACACCAAAGGTATTTATTCTGTTTGTACTTACAGCCTTTTGAAAAATGCATATACATAGTTGTACAGCACTTCAACTCAAGGCATTGATTTGCAGTTGTAGTCCGTGAGCCAATTACTTTTTTGGTACCACCTGGGGTGGCAAATGCAGACTATGTTTTTCTTATACAGTTATATGTATAAATCAATAATATATGTGATAGCAATGGGTAAAGCGTAGCTTTATCTAAGAAAAATGTGATTTTAGTGGTAAAAAATAGATTTTCCCTAAAAATATTTTGAAAAGGTACCAGTAAAGGTGGCACATGCTATCAATGTTTTTTTTATATAGTTTTGTACGTATATTACGAATTTGTATGATAGCATGATCTATGAAGTAGCTTTTTGTAAAAAAATTACTGTTTAGTTGAAAATTTAAAAAAATTTAATAGAAAATATTGTTTTTTGATCAATACAGTTGGAAAATGCACCCCAATTAAAAAGATTACAAATAAAAGTTGTTCATTTTTACTATATCTAAAATAAATGTACATATCCTTTTTTTGTAGCCCTTACCGTTTAGGTGTAAATTGGACGGCAGTGCATTCCGGCTTCACTTTTGGAAACATCGTAAGTGCGCCTCAAGTGTGCAGTCCTCCCCACCGCTCTTATCATTAGATGTATAAATAAGATTAACTTTGAATCTTCATGAGTGTACCCATTTTAATTTTACGTTCTTACTTTTATATATATTAAGGTGTGGTTTGGTTTCCAAACTTGGGTTGAGTCAGAGAATGCTGAAATCAAAGATAATGTTTCTTCGGCTATGGAATCAATTACGGAGTTTACAAGTGACATAACTGCCGAAAACCACAAGGAAACTATGCAAGTCAAAGCTTACAGTTCAGTGTGTACAGCTTTTCAAAAGTACTTAGAGTATTTAAGAAATGACAATGGACCTCTTTTAAGTTTTTAGGTTTTGTACTTGGATATGGTACAAATAATGCTGTGTATGATTAGAGCATCACGAGAAGGGGACTGGAAGCTTCATTTAGTACCTGTTTGTGAAATGCTTCCATGGTGTTTTGCATATGATGCATTGAACTACATGTCAGTGTACTATAGTGATATGACAAATTTACCAGATGAACACCCAGATGTTCATAGCTGTATGGAGTCTGGAGGATTTTCTATGCAGATGAGTAGTAAAAATCCGTTTGGTAGAATCCCAGTGGATCAGGCATTAGAAGAAACTATGAATAAGGACACACAGACAGCTGGAGGAACAAAAGGGCTTAGTTTGAAACCAGGAGTTGTACAAAGGTATTATTTGACTACTGAATACAGAACAACCTTTTTACGATACCTGAGGGAAATGGCTGGATTTGCCAAAGGTGCCTGTGATTGTGTAGATTTATATACTTTACGAATTATCAGGGATGAACAGGACACGAATTATCAGGGATGAACAGGACACGAAATATCAGGGACGAACAGGATGTTATAGCCATGGTTGACATCTTAAGAAACAGTTGGATCAATCCATTTAGTACCAAAGAACAACTCTTAATTATATCAACAGGAGCTGTTGCACCCCATAACATACAACATGACTTACTTGAAGCATAAGTAAATGGAGAGAATGCCTATCAAAAGTTTAAAACAGAACGATTAGAACCAGGACCTTCAAATGTAAAGTTCCACGACAGGCAGAAAAAACAAAACCTGAAAACCTTCAAAGATCTAACAATGATCAAAAAAGTTAAGAAGAGTACAGGTATCGATACCTTGCTAAGGGCTGATAGAAATTTGTTTGCGCAAATGCTGCTACTGGCTCGAAGTAGAAGAGTAGACATGGAACAAGTATTAAGGCATCCTCCAGAACCCCTTCCTTGGTCGCTTGCTTCTTATGATGGCCTGTTAAGGAAAACCAACAAAGCACAACTGGGTAGAGAACTTAGAAGAATGTACAGCTTGCTGAACATATTCCTCAGCGTTCAACATGTTTAATAGATGGTATGGCTCTAGTAAATAGGCTTAAAGTAGACAACATGACGTTTGGTGTTATTGCTGATGTAGCTCTGAATCGGGTACTACATGAAGCGGCAACCAGTGCACGATTTGATGTGATTTTTGATGAGTACCGTAAAATGTCTATAAAATCAGCAGACCGAGTTGCCAGAGGACAACAAGCGGCACTTCAGTTTGTAAGTCTAAGATTAGGGCACAGGGTCAAGCAATTTGGCAGCTTTTTGAAAAATGGCAAAAACAAAAATCAGCTCATAATTTTTTTTGTACATTACTGGAGTCAGGAATCGGTAAGGCAACGCTTAAACAAAAAAGAAATGTATGTCAGTTACAGTAATACTTGTTTGAAGTTGACCGAACACTTAGTGCAAGTTCAAGAACTGAGATCATTCCAAGAAAAAGCTGATACAAAGTTAATCCTCCATGCTGCCCATGTACCCAGTACTTTCAATGCCATTATCTTGTGTTGTGAAGACACAGATGGTCTAATGTTAGGCTTAGCTATTTGATCAAAAAGAAGTGTGCAGCTCAGTCAAGATTAAGATTTTTGGATGTAAAAAATATTGCAGATTATTGGGGCTAAGACATATGCGATTCCTCACTTGGATTGCACGCGTTCACAGGATGCGACATTGTTAGTGCTTTTGCTGGGAAGGGGAAAATCAAAGCACTTAAAATTTTATGAGGAAACAATGAATATAAGAGAATATTTAAAGAGCTAGGAAATGACTGGGTTGTGTCTGATGAACTTGCCCTCTATCTACAAAATTTGTCTGTAAACTCTATGGAGACAAACAGGAAACAAATGCAGTCAACCAGTATAGGTACAACATGTTTTGTTCCAAAAAAGGTGAAGTTGAGCCCCACCAGTTACCGCCTTGTGAAGACTGCCTGCTAACACACCATGCGGGCCAACTATCAGACAGCAGTTTGGAAACATTAATTGAAAACCACTGAAATACCAAGTCCTATCGGCAATGGTTGGATTAAAAAAGATACGGTTGAAGGACAAGAAATAGGCATTGACTGGGTGCAAGGTCTGCCAGCACCTCAAACTATCATTGGAGATGATATCATGTGAGTGCAAAAAAGTTGTATTCAAGACAGATGCCCTTTCATTGTGAACAATTTAAAGTGCACCCAAACTTTGCAAATTGACCACTTGTGAAAACCAACAAAATTACGAAGAAGACGAACAGGCAGTTACGTCAATCTCAGAAGATGAAGAAGGAGATGAAATATTGTAAAATAAATGATTTAATGAATGGACGAGTATAGTATGTCTATGTTTAGTTTGTATTTCATATTAGTTACATTTAATTTCTGTGAGTTATTTCAGGTGTGTGAAATAAACAAGGTATAAATCAACAGCTTTAAATTTATTTAGCCTGTATTTTTTCTCAAATATAAATGTTTAACCAGTTAAAAAATTATGAATGCTAATCATTCATGGCGTTTCTAACAAGAGGTAACGCGCTCTACAGGAATACGGAGCCGGGCAAGGCCGCACTTGAGTATAGCGCGGCTTCGAGCAGAGGCACACCCCAGTCCATTTTACGCCTAAACGGTAAGACATACTAAAAAAATTATAAATAGCTTTTATTTAGATAATAAACAAAGAAAAAATATTTACTAAAAGTATTTTTAAATTGGAGCTTGTTTTACAAATGTATGGATCATAAATAAATTTTTTTATTTAAAAATTTGCAAATTTTCAACTTAAAAGTTTTTTTATATATAAAGCTACTGCATAGATCATGCTATCATAAAAACTCATGATCTACATACAAAACTCTATAAAAAAAACATTGGTAGCATATGCCACTTTTACTGGTACCTTTTTTCAAATTTATGAGGGAAAACTCAAGTTTTTTTATAGAAAAGTACGTTTTTTCACATAAAGCTACTACTTTGGCGTTGCTATCACATATATTCTTGATCTAGATATAAAACTGAACAAAAGAAACATAGTCAGCATTTGCCACCCCAGGTGGTACCAATTACCTTCATTTTCGGGTTTGGCTCATGTACTATTGCAGCCCAGATACCTTAAAGATGTTTAATTAAGGTATCTGGGGTTGCAGTTTGTAGTGAGCTGACGCTCGGCGGAGCACGGCGCCTGTTGGCTTCATGACTCATGCTCGAGATAAGCGCGCAGCGCCACCGAGCAGAAGTTTCCTGTCACAACAAGAAACTTCCCCTCTCCCTCCTTCCCCTGATCACTCTCCCCTCCCAGAGCAGTACAGGTGCAATTTGCAACTATCTTGCTGCCGTAAGGTCAGTGTCAATCTGTCATCAAGTGTATTGTTATAACTAATAACTCGCTAACGCTAACCTGTTCTTTCAGTTGTATACCGTATTGGTATTGTTATGATGATTGTTGATAAGTGAATGATTACGAGTGTTAAAAATTGTTAATTTTTGGGTTTGCTAAAGTTTTTAATTGGTAAGGACTTTTGAACATTCTGTATTCTATTTGTCAAGCTAATATTTCAATTTGGTTTTCGATGTTTTCTACATGTTTAATGTACCGGTATATAATTAAAAATTCCTCTCTTGTCATCTACCTACACTTGTTTTTACTAATTTTCATTGTAATATATAAAAACTAATATCGTATCCAAGTTATGCTGTAAAAATTTATTTCACATTTAGAAATAAATTGTTAATTTTTGGTTTTTCTAAAGTGTATATGATGTGTAAAAGTATAAAAATGTTAAATTTACTGTGAATAATAAACAGTAGTTGAAAAAAGTCTTTTATTGCAAGTACTCTTCTAACCTAAACTTATAAAAAAGTTCTTCCCAAAAACTTTCACAAATAGGGTTTAGTTATGTTAATGGGGGTGGGGTGGGGGGGGAAATCTAGGTGGCGCCGATTCGGGTGTTCGCTTAACTCTGAAAAATTCCAAGAACCGGCCCTGAATAAATAATCATTATTTGAGAAAAAACTATACTGTATCGTTATTTATCATAATACAAACAATTGTGTGTCTGTCCCATGTTAATCGGCAGACTTAAAGTGTTTTTTTTCAATACAACAAATTACAAAATTAAATTTTTATTTATAAATGATAAGGCTGTATTTATATTGCATTAATTAACATATAATAAGAATTATCAAGTTTAGTAATAATTCATTAGGTTTATTCTTAGTGAATTCTATCATCACTCACGTTACACCACGTTAGTAAACTCCTCTAATTCAGGAAACATAATTGACACAGGAAACATAAATAACGATACAGTATCGAGTTTTTTTCTCAAATAATGATTATTTATTACATTATTAAAAATATGAACTTCTCTAGTACGTTTTTGTATCTTTATTGTTGTAAACCATAGGCCTATTTATTGTTTTACCGAGACCGACCCTAATTACTCAGTCTCGTTGCCTCAATTTAACTTGAGACGGTCTTTAGTTGGTAAACATGGTTGAAGTAGCTGTTATTGCTGCTCTGGTTCCGTTATTATTATTAGTGATGAAAATAGAAGAGAAGAAAACGTTGGTGAAGGCGTGAGATTTTTGAGTGGGATTTTTTATGTTCACGCAGGAAAGATGTTTTTAGATTGTGGATTTTTGTTTCTAAAGCCTCGTCCACACTTGCAGACTGTGTATGCAAACAGTTTGTGATTCGAGTCTCCGTCTTGTTTTGCTTCCACACTAGAAAGCCAGTGTTTGACGACATGGAGACTGAAGAGGACGTGGTTTTAGCTTGTGCGTGCTTTATCTTTCTAAATCATGTGGCTGATTTACCAAGGAAGAGGCGATGGTGGACCCGCAAGTTTCTCGAAGAAGGTTTCTATTATGGCCACAATTTGTTATCTGACCTCCCATTAGAATATGGTGCAGGTTTTCGGAACTTCACGAGGATGACACCTACAGATTTTTAAATTCTGATTTATAATGTAATACATATCATTGAATGCTTTCCAAACTATTGACATCAGCATAGTAATACTAAAACACAATGTGTACCAAACACAATATTATTACATATAAATTTGTATTTACAAATTTATTAAATCAAAATACACGCATATATGAGTCACTTATTAAAGTTAAAATAAAATTATATATGTTCTTTACAAAAGTATAAAATGTACCAAATAATTATCACTTTACAGTATAAGTATTTTGATAGTCGGCCGACAGTCTGCGTGTTTCCCGTTCGTTTGGAAAACAGAAAACATTGTCTTTTGTCTCCAGAAACACACAGACTGTCGGCCGGTTGCCGGCGGATAGTCGGCAGACTAGCTGAAGACGTCTCCGGAGACAAGAGAAAATCCCGGAGAGACAGTCGGCCGACAATGTTTCCGCAGACAAGTCTGCAATTGTGGACGGGGCTTTAGTCGCTCGTTTACACTTCGTAAATTAGCCATACACGCGGCGATCAGGTCGCTGAGCGATCGGCAATCTGATTTCTGATTGCTGGGCAACCAGATCACCGGTGGAAAGTGATTTTTGTCCCAAGCAATCTCTCAAGCGATCTCAAGGGCAATCTCATTTTTCAGTCGTGAGCTAGTGTTTGTGCTGAAAACATGGCTGACGAAGAGGAGGTACCGGCTGCGATTGTTATTTGAATAAACTGTACCAGTGTAAACTTTAAGAAAAAGAAGAGGCGCAAACGTTTTTGGCGTAAAGAATGGTTTTTGGAACGTGAAAATTCAGTCATATGTATCTAATAAACAAGTTATAGTCCTAGGGCCCAGGCCTTTAAAAGTTTATGATTACCTAACTCTTGAGACTTCGTATATGTCTTATTTAAGTCGAGTCGGGCAACATTTTTATTTGCAACAATTCTCGGTAGCGGGGCGTTTTCTTTTGAGAACCCGGCAAAGTCATTGATTTGATGCGGTAAAAAACTTATAACCTAAACAATAATCTTTCTTTTAATCGAAAGTTTGTTTTATGTAGAAAGGGAAAAACATTTTGCCGGACAAATACAATTGGTCACTTCTGCGCGTCCGACACACCTAACATGGCAAAGTTATGACGTCATAAAATTTAGTAGCTAACCGCTGATTTTTTCAGAATCGTTTATAAAATATAGCCTATATATATTTAAGTGGTAACCTTGTCCGACAAAGTATTCGGGGCATACTTGTTGTCGGACGCCTTAAAGTTAAGGGTTTCATGCAACCCTTATATTTATTACCTTTTGTCGGACAAAAATAGGGTATGTAAAGTGTCTTATTTTGTGATCAGTGATTCAATTGTCCGACAGAAAAATTGGGGCAAATAATAAAATTAGTCCAACAAAAAAAGTGAAATTTTTAAATAAATCTAAAAATTATAAACGGGAGGCTCAGTTCAATTCAAACACATTTTTCTCAGTTAGTTATATAAAGCTAAAGCTGAAAATTGATTAAAATATTATTTAAAACATTTAGAAGGGCATAACAAACCCGTTTGTGAAATTTGTCATCTGCGTAAAATTTTAGGGCAAATAGTTCTTTATAAAATTATAAAAAAATCTGTAAATAATTTTCTGCTGAAAAACTTTATTAAAAACTCTACACCACGATCTTCGTAATACTGTACTACTAAAATAAAAATAAAACTAAACTTTTATCTTAGGAGAAAAAACTCGAAAATGTTTTAACGCACCATCCTCTTATATGCGTACATTATTAGAGTTATTACAATGTCCAATCAACCAAAAAAATCTATAAAAATGTATGGTTTTTTGGCTAAATTGAGTATTGGAATCCCTCAAATAACGACACAAAAAACAATCTATTTTGCTAAATTTTTAGAGCACAATCCCGATGCTTGAAAAGCTAATTTTGATAAACTACTAATTTTCGGAGATTAAACCACGAGCTGTATTCATTTAAACTAAAACGCTTTCACTTATTGAGAGAGGAGATGTTTTTGGAACAAAGTACAAAGACACATAATATACCTGGCCTATGGTATGTACAAAGTAACGGTATCATTATATATTTATGGCATACGATTTGAATGGATTACAAGTTTGGTATTCTAAACATTAAATGGTGCTTAGTATTGAGAATAAAAAGTTTATATTCTTTCATTTAAAAACGAAGTAGTCAGTTATACCACTCTGATGCATAAGTGTTTACATAAGTGTTTATAAGAATACTTTACTTGATAATTATAAGCTCTCATGTAACCATAGGCGTAACCAGGGAGAGGTTTTGGGGGTTATAACCCCCCCCCCCCATTGAAAAAATATTTCGAACTTTGTTTATATTAAAATACCTAACTTGCTTTCAACACCTACGTTAATGTTAAGCTACAATAAATTATCACTATATTGCTGACATTATCTTTGGTTGAATTGGGTTCTGACACTTTATTTTATATAGATGCAGTGTAGTATATCAAAGTATAGTCACAGAGGATATAAACTCTGTGGTATAGTGTTCTAAAGGCAGCACACGGCGTTTTCCGCCACAGATTATTTGCCGTCGCCGTCATTTCAACAGTAGAGAGTATTAAGAGTATTAAGAGCGAAAAGGAGAGTATTAAGAGCATACACATTCGTCGGAAAAATAAACGATCTGTTTATTTGCCGCTGACGGTAGCTGTGCAGCCGCTCGCTGCCATTACAATCGATAGTTTTCCCCTCATCTCCGCCGAAACAGTGGCGAATGTGACCAAATGCACGCCAATGTTCCTTATTTTAGTATTTTTTCGTAGAATACTATCCTTCAGCCGCGTGTGCAGTTTGTCAAATAACGAAACCGCCATTCTTAAATAATTGAACAATGTCTTGTTCCTCAAATCAGGAAACACAGTGTAGAATGCTCCAAAATCTTCTCTTCTTTTATTTATTGATTGGACGAACGAAAATAAGTATATATTTTTGCTTCCATTTCAAACGGCGATGGAATAACAATAAAGCGAGAGTTGCTCCCTGTTCATATCAATAAGACGTTAAAAGAAATAATATATTACATATGTTACACACTTCGTGATTAATGAACTAGACACTTCAGTTTAATGAATCCCAATGAGGCTCTTTATGAGCGGGGACAGTAACTTATCCGCAGTCGGAAAAAAAAAAACACCGTGTGTTCCAAGCCTATGAGGTTAGAGTCAGCGCACGGAAATATTTGGCGGGGGATGAGTCATGGTTGCTATTCTAAATTATTCTAAAGTAGGCCTGAATCACAATTAGAAGTGGGAAGTTATAGGCTACACACCTATATCGTTTTAAAGTACTTTTGGGAAGCCTAAAACGTGTTATTTTGCATCTTAATTTAACCCTAGAACCGGCAATGTTAACGAAAATGGATTTTTTGGAATTTGCAAGCATTTATTAAAAAATTCGCCAAAAATAGTAAATGAACCATAATCCAAAAATGTTCCACAGCTTTTTTGTAGAGAAAGGTTCAAAGAATTTATATATGCTAGTAAAAAAATGATGGATGTAAAATTTAGAAAGTTATTAGCTCTAGAAACAAAAAATGTTCAGTTACGAAAGGCACAAGTTCAACTTTAGGTCTACATAAAAAGTAGTACAAATTTTTTTAAATGTTTTTTTTTCCATAAATATAAAAAAGTTTCGTAATTTAGTTCTAAATAGAACTGGATAAAAATATTTATCAATTTTAAATTTCTTATTTTTAAAACACCAGTTTTTATGTTCCTACTACAAGACTGCAATCAAAACTATGCCAAGTTTGAAACGCAATATAGGAATCAAGCAGGGCGGTCGCCCTGCCGCCAAGCTTAAAAAAAATAACAAACGCCCAAAACAACGAACGCGCGAAACGAACTGGCGGCAGGGAACCGACTGCTTATACTACCGAAGTACAACAAACGGCGTTTTGACGTTGTTTATATTCAAAAACTATGAAACCGACATCAATGAAATTTATAACATTTGTTGTCTGGACGAATACAAGTCGAATGAGACCAGAACGACATTTCTAGGTGAAAAAATTCGCGGAGATATGAGGCGCTGAAAATGGCGTTTATGACACGTTTTCGTAATCTTCTTATTCTCCTTCAGCTATACATATTAAAACAAAGGAACTACCAAACGGATTTCGATGAAACTTGGTATGTAGGTGTATTTCGACGAAAAAACAATATGGAAAATAGAATCTTTTCGAAAAAACGTCATTTGACCCGTTTTATCGCAATTTCAAAATTTTGAACCCCCCCAAAGTGCTCAAAAAGTTTAGGTCAAGAGATGTAACATACAAAAGGCACTTCTGCAATGCAAACGTGATCTCCATACCAAATTTCAGCAAAATCCGTTCATATGGGGAGGCTGTAGCCGTGTCTAAAGATTTCTATATGGCCCCAATCGATAATATCGATAATATCGATATGATTGATCGATATATATCGATATATGAAATTTTTTGTTTGAAAGAATACCTTTCGAATGAGACCAAGAAGAATGTTGTAGGTTTAAAATTCGCGGAGATATTACGCGTTGAAAATACTATGCAGCACAGATGATTGGAGGTCTCATATTGATTATAGAAAACTACCAAACGGATTTTGATTTTTATTTCGACGAAACTTGGTCTGTAGGTGTATTTTGACGCATAATAATAAATATTTTTATTAAAAAAAAAAAAACATGTGATATAAAACCGAAAAAAAACTTCAAAAAGTAAAAAAACGCCAACCTTAAAAAAAAAAAAATCATTCAATCACAAAAAAAGGTGTATAAGAGAAATTTTTTTTAAATGAGAAAAACCACAAAGTACAATGATATCAAATGAAATGGC
>JAGFPH010003867.1:78864-97037 GCA_018207615.1 Philaenus spumarius | reverse complement strand
ATTATTTGCTTTCAGAAAACAATTTTAACAATTTGTTATAATTGAAATAGCACAGCAATACAGAAATATTTTTACACGTTAGAATAAAACTAATGTAATTTTATTTTTTTGTAGTTTTTACTTCTTAATGGGGTTTAATTAAACATGCGGTACGTTACTCAAATGAACAAATTTTTATCTTTAATTAAACACCGAGACAAGGATATTCATAATTCAATGTGGTAGTGAATAGGAGCCGATGTAATTAGGTCAGGTAGTAGCGCGGCAAGCCTCCATACTGTCAACTAAACTGTAAACGGACAATAGTAGGCTCAGGCGTATAAAATACGGATCCCTCAGGGGTCAGTTCTTTCTCGGGCCTTACTTTTAATAAATGTGAGCAGCCTTTGTAAAGCACGTCTCAGAGGTGATCTTGTCGCTTTCGCAGATGACACGGCATTATTTTATAGGGCTGACCCCTTGGAGGAACTTTGATGTATTTTGCAATAAGATGGTGGTTATAAATTATACGATCATGGGCCCTAAAACAAAATACATCACTTGTAAAACTACGAAAAATTGTGTTCTTTCAGATTTTTGTTAACACAATAAATTAAATTGCAATATTGCGTACGGGGAATTTCAGCTAGAGCCCTACGTTACATTAAATAGGGACAGCACATTTTTTTTGAAATATCGTTAAATCGCTAGTTTATGTATCGATACCTAAAACATCTATATATATAAAAATCTCGTGTCACAGTGTTTGTTATCGAACTCCACCGAAACGGCTTCACCGATTTTTATGAAATTTGTTGTATATATTTGGTAGGTCTGAGAATAGGTCGTAGACTATTTTGTATACCCCTAGGTGATACGGGTTGTTAGTAAAATCCCCTAAAACAATAACTAATAATTTTTATACTTTCCTTAAAGCTAGAGAGCTGAAATTTTGTTCACTTATGTCTTACAAGATACATATAAAATATAATCCAGTTTTATATTTTGTCACGTTCTGCTAAGGGGTGAAAATGTAGTAACAACCCCTAAAACAATAAATATTGTTTATTTTACTTTCCTTAAACCTAGAAAGCTGAAGTTTTGTAAATTTATTTCTTACAAGATACACATAAAAAATAACCCAGTTTTAACTCTTGTCACGTTCTGCTAAGGGGTAGAAATGTAGTAACAACCTCTAAAACAATAAATATTAATTGTTATACTTTCCGTAAAGCTAGAGAGCTGAAGTTTTGTACATTTACTTCTTACAAGATACATATAAAAAATAACCCAGTTTTAAATTTTGTTACGTTCTGCTAAGTAGTAGAAATGTAGTAACATCCCCTACAACAATAAATATTAATTGTCATACTTTCCGTAAAGCTAGAAAGATGAAGTTTTGTACTTTTATTTCTTACAGGATACATATAAAAAATAACCCAGTTTTAAATTTTCTTACGTTCTGCTAAGGAGTAGAAATGTAGTAACAACCCCTAAAACAATAAATATTAATTGTTATACTTTCCGTAAAACTAGAAAGATGAAGTTTTGTACATTTATTTCTTACAAGATACATATAAAAAATAACCCAGTTTTAAATTTTCTTACGTTCTGCTAAGGAGTAGAAATGTAGTAACAACCCCTAAAACAATAATTATTAATTGTTATACTTTCCGTAAAGCTAGAGAGCTGAAGTTTTGTACATTTATTTCTTACGAGATACATATAAAGATAAACCAATTTTACATTGGGTTACGTGGTGCTAAAGGGTGAAAATGTGATAACAACCACTAAAAACAATAAATATTAATTGGTATTCTTTCCTTAAAGCTAGAGAGCTGAAATTTGGAACTCATTTATTAATTTTAATAAAATATTTAAAGACGTAAGCTGATCAAAACTATCCCGATCTTCGGATTCGCATAAAGACGTATCTGGGTGATCCGCAACATTCAGCTTGGACTGTGATTTACCGGTCTGTAGATTTAGCGATTGAAAAAGAAGACGCTCTTCTTGAATTGTTTAATTTTGAATAGATTTAATTTATTCAGTTCAAATACCATGACAAAGACGATTGACGGGCCGCCTGGAAACAATAAACACCAAACTAATTGAAAATATCATGTAATAATAATTCACTTTCGTGCAATAAAAGATGAGAGAAAAATATTACAAATTATGTACCATAGTGATGCAAAACGAATTCCCAGTAGCGAAGCACGGGTATTCAGCTAGTATTTATATAATGAATGAAATTACATACATTATACAACTAAAAATGTAAGTGGAAACTTCTTTAGGCGTACTAAGCACCTTCTAGCCCTTTGACCGCCAAGGGCCGACCTAATCGGCTTTTACTAACTGTCTGAATACCGCCACTGCCGATTACATCGGCTCTCAAAAGTTGGTCGAATACCGCCATAGGCCGACGTGATCGGCTCCGGCAGTTTGTCCGAACAGCGCCACGGCCGTTATAATCGGCTTTTAGTATTTTGTTTATTTAGTCACTTTTATTACCTAAACCTGTATGTTTTCTAAACTTATAAAGAGGTTGTCCTGTCGTATTGTAACAACATATTTTTAGTTTACGTCTATTTTAAAAGCTTGTATATCTGTGCAAAATAAATGCATGTATGGATACTGTATGAATAAATATGATACATTTTTTATTGTGTAAGGAAAAAAATTCAATCTTGGTACTCCATGTCAATTACCTAACAAATGAACGGGGGAATATCTACCGGATGTGTATTGTGATTGTGGATCCATATTTATTTATAAAATATTTATGTACCGTATAAAATACCGAAAATAGGCTGTATACTTTCCCGCTAGTTTTACTGAGTTGTTCTATGATTGTTGAATGTTTTTGTCATATTATTTCCGTTATTACACTAAAGTGAGACACATTTTGTGTAAGTGTTTAGTGAGTTCAGAGCTGTGAATCTTGTGTCTTACAACAATAGTAATGAGTGATCCTCTAAGAAGGGCTCTACTAAAAAAAAAAAACAAAAAAAACCGGGGCATGTTTTAAATGTTAATATTTTTGGTTTAAATTTTCGAGAGTTATTCTCAATAAAATAGGAAATAACATAATATATAAGGTTAGAGGAAAACTATTTTTACATAGTTATTAGGCTTTAAACTTAAAAATTGTATACAAATATTTGTTTTCCTTTACTTTTTCAGTTATAGTACACAAGTAGAATTAATACCATTTTTTGTAAATTTTGTTGTAGTACTTTTAATTCCAAACAAAACGAGACCAAAAGCATTGTTCTAGCTTTGATATTAGCTAAGCTACAATGGTTTATGTAAACGTTCGTAAAAATACCGAAAATGGGCTTGGCGGTATTAGACAATCCCACACGACTCGACTTTGGCGGTAATCGGAGCGTCCTAGTTAGTCCTAGTAGAAACGGCATGGCTGTCAAAGGGCTAGATGAGATCAAATATAAAACTCGCGATGCGCCTTAAAGTGAGACGCTTTGCTTTTTTGATTTCGTGGATGTTTTTCTTCTTCATCGGTTTAGACACGTAGCTTACTAATATAAACCAGAAGTTTAATGTAGGCAGTTGATCGTAAAAGAAGAAGAAATCGACGAAATAAAATAGGCAGTGGTATATTCGAAGGCTTAAACTCGATAGCTGTATGTGTTTAGTCACGACACGCTAACGATGAAATGGACATTGTGCTTCCTCATTTTGTAAGTTGTGTTAAATTGGTGTACTCAGTGATACCTCTAAAATTATCGAATTTCAGATTAAACCAATATAGCAAACCGATTTATATTCATGACAGTTTTCAGTTCTGTCGGCAATCCCACTACTGTTTTTTTGTGTGTATTGTTTTAGGTTTGTTAATAATAGAACCAATACTTCTATAAATAGTTTAAAGAACCGGATAATTAATTTACAGTGAAAGCTAATTACTCATTTTATTATTAATTATCATCTATTATCATCTAATTATTAATCTATCATCAATATCTATAAAAGGCTGACCCACTCATCACTAATTCTCCAACTTCCCATGTAGGTAGAGAGCTGACATTTGGCATGTGTATACGTTGTGATGTAAATAGGAAAACTAAAGAAATTTCATTTTGATATTCATATATTTAGGGGTAGTTTTACAGGTTTAGGAGTAGTTTTGACTGATCACAGTTTCTCAAAAACCATACCACCCAGGAACTTTAAATTTGGTACACATATTGCTCATAGGCACTAGAGGCACATTAAGAACGAATTTTAAAATATTTGGCCTGCAAGGGTTGAAACAACCCCTAAATCAATAAATATTGTTTGTAATATATTTCAAAAACCGTACCTCATAAAAACGTGAAATTTGGTACACATATTGTTCATAAGCACTAGAGGCACACTAAGAAAGGATTTTAAAATATTTGGCCTGTAAGGGTTGAAACAACCCCTAAATCAATAAATATTGTTTTTATATATTTCAAAAACCGTACCTCTTAGGAACGTGAAATTTGGTACACATATTGCTCATAGGCCCTAGAGGCACACTAAGAACGGATTTTAAAATATTTGGCCTGTAAGGGTTGAAACAACCCCTAAACAATAAATATTGTTTTTATATATCTCAAAAACCTTACCTCCTAGGAATGTGAAATTTGGTACATGTATTTGCCACAGGGGCAAGAGGTGAACTAAGAAATGATTTTAAAATATTTGGTCTGCAAGGGTTGAAACAACCCCAAAAACAATTAATATTGTTTGATATATATCTCAAAAACCTTACCTCTTAGGAATGTGAAATTTGGTAAACGCATTTGTCATAGGGGCTAGAGCTGCTCTAAGAAAGAAATTTTAAATAATTGGCCTGTAAGGGTTGAAACAACCAATAAATCAATAAATATTGTTTGTTATATATTTCAAAAACCGTACCTCTTAGGAACGTGAAATTTGGTACACATATTGCTCATAGGCCCTAGAGGCACAATAAAAACGGATTTTAAAATATTTGGCCTATAAGGGTTGAAACAACCCCTAAAACAATAAATATTGTTTGTTATATATCTCAAAAAAATTACCTCCTAGGAATGTGAAATTTGGTACATGTATTTGCCACAGGGGCATGAGGCGAATTAAGAAATGATTTTAAAATATTTGGCCTGCAAGGGTTGAAAAAATCCCAAAAACAATATGTTCTATAAATATTATAAGGTACATTTCAAAGTACCTATAGAATACTTTTATTTTTTTTCAATGTCATTTGCTTCTACGGTCTTTTATCGATATATTTTCAGCTTCGGGTGAGTAGAAAATACAATTTTCCTACTTATAATTTTATTAGGATAAAATAATGTTGGCGGGGGAGAAAGGACCGCCGACTGCCAACAGAAGAGCCAACGCCAACAGTGGCAAGTTCGATCTCAGGGCACGGACACCATCGCAGCGTGACAGTAACTTGTAGGTAGGCCTACTGTACAAGTTAGTACAGCTGTACAAGCGTTTAATAACGTACCTTTATTGAGAAGACGTCAACTTTTATTCCTTTTTCTGCCTTTCCTTCATCGATGACCGGTTACGATCTACTCTTTCAGATCATTATCAAATCATATATTACACTGTTAAGTTAATTGGAATTTCGTTAAAATAAAAAAATAAACACATAGCACATATTATAACACAAACACAGAACACAATCACGAAAGTTTATTAAAAAACTCGAAACACGGAATTGTTGTCGTGAATCGTTCAAGTCCTTATAGATTGTAGATACGTCCTACACACCCTAAAATGAATAAATTGTACGTACAGATAGCGCCAATTAGGATGGAGCGCGAAGAGGGGGTGTGCAAGTCTCCTACGCCGGCTCCCACTACATTTCCCCTCTCGCGGCGGAGTACAGTCAGAGCCGCCTGCCCTACCTAATTCATGTCTGCTATGTAGTCGTGTTGATAGTGACTTTTTGGTAGTGACTGTACTGAAAACTCACAGTCGAATAGGAGAGGGTAAGAAGTTACAGTGACGCTTCACGCTACTTGGCACTATCTGTACTGTAACTACAAATTAATAAAGCCGACTAAAATATTGTAATCCCTTCGATAAAAGTTTAACTGTCGATATTCACAAAAATAGTGTGGACTTTTCGATATTTCGGAATGGATATCGGTAACACCGATATAGCGGAGTCGAAAGTATCGATACAAATATATCGATGTATCGAGAGAAATTTTTCCCATACCTGTAAATTAAGATACATTAAAGAGCCAACTTTAGTGTAGCCATCCATTACACAGTTTATCTGAAGTCCGCAGACTGCAGGCCAATTAACCGAAGTTAAATCTCACCACAGACGCACAGTTCGCGGACAGGCTGAGGTCTGCAGTTTAGATGGACTGTCGTTTAACTGTGTGTGTGTGGACAAATAACTTGAGTTCTGATCTGCATTTGAAGTCTTTACGATCGTTGAAAGTTTTGCTATAGATTTACTTGTATTTTATACGAAACTAGCTGACCCGTGTACGGCGTTGCCCGTGGTGGTTGGTATTTTTTCAGTCTTTTTAACGTAATTGTATTCTTTTTAAGTGTTCAGTCAGTGAGTGGTATTTGGCTTTTATACAGATCTTAAATAATAAAAGCACTATTGTCATAATACTAAAAGATCTGAAATTATGATTTTAGTAACTTTGATCCCCCCAAACCATTCCTAAAATTTCGAAATTTTTCATACCATTTCTTAGTGACTACCTATGGCCCTAAAGGAATCTACATACCCAATTTCATTCCAATCAGTTTGGTAGTTTTAAAGAAATCGTGATTTAATAATTTTGACCCCCCAAACCCTCCTAAAATTTTCAATTTTTAAAAAAACTTTCTTAGTGAACACTTATGGCCCTAGAGGAAGCTACATACCCAATTTCATTCCAATCCGTTCGGTAGTTTTAAAGAAATCGTGATTTAATAATTTTGACCCCCCAAACCCCCCTAAAATTTCCAATTTTTTAAAACCCTTTTTTAGTGAACACTTATGGCCCTATAGGAAGCTACATACAAAATTTCATTCCAATTCATTCGGTAGTTTTGAAGAAATCGTGATTTAATAACTTTGATCAACCCAAACCCCCCCTAAAATTTATAATTTTTTCAAACCCTTTCTTAGTGAGCACCTATGGCCCTAGAGGAAGCTACATACCAAATTTCATTTCAATCCGTTCGGTAGTTTTTGGGGAATCGTGGTGAGTGAGTGAGTGAGTGAGTGAGTGAGTGAGTGAGTGAGTGAGTGATTGATTGAGTGAGTGAGTGAGTGATTGAGTGAGTGAGTGAGTGAGTGATTGAGTGAGTGAGTGAGTGAGTGAGTTAGTGAGTGAGTGAGTGAGTGAGTGAGTGTGTGAGTGAGTGCACTAGTGAGTGAGTGAGTGAGTGAGTGAGTGGTAAATCTGTACTTTTTTGACGGAATGTACAGACACTTACCGGCAAAATCCTTCTTTATGGAAAGCAAAATCAAAGTAAATACAATTCAATTGAATGCTACCAGTATGCCTTCAAGTTTGATGACAGTACAATTAAATTAATTATTAATTGATACAATTTATTCTGTTCAACCTCAACCAACAATTCAATACATCGACATACAATCAAGGCCTTTAAAAAATGATTGTGTAAATGATTATGCTATATCTGATTTTATAAATTTTTATTCTTTTTAAAAATTACAATTCTTCCTTCTTTTAGAAAAATAACAAATTATTTTAATTTAAAATTTATAAAATTAGTATATAATTATTTTCTGATATTAAAAATAAATTTAGAAACATTAAAAATAAAATATCAAAGTTCAAGCAGCCAGTCTTTTGCCCAGTAGCATTTCTTTCTTCCCTAGCTAGTAATATTAACAAAGCTGCAACTTTTTATTTGGATACATAACTAACTTTATTTCAATTTTTATCTACGGTCCGCGTTTTATTTACTTTAACAATAAATTTTGAACTCATCTGTTGACAAAACAGTTAACGTATGGTGAGTGTACAGTTGGCCTGCAGTTATTAATCTGCGAGTTCATTAGCTGCAGACGAAGTAGAACTGAATAGTGTTTGGCCTGTGACAGTTAAAAATCTTCAGTTAGGCTTGCTGTCCGTTGCCGCAGATAAACTGTTAATGAATGGTCACACTTAGTTTCAGCAAATAATACTTGTAGGAGTATTTTAAATAACTAGTCTACTAGTAGGCCTACGTGTTCAATATGCATATCATGTTACGGAAACATTACAGAGTATATGGGTTTCTTATTGATCAGACTTTGTTATGCGTCTACTATTTATTCGGAGCATACTTTCATTTTATCGGATGAACAGAGGAGTAAAATATTATCTTTGATGAAAAGCAAGATTGAAATGCTTACATCAAGGGCACGCATATAAGGAGTAAAGGAGGCAAATTACCTTGGAATTTAAATAAAAATGTTTCCATCAAATATATTTGGACCATACAATAAGCGGATACGTGAAGTTCATAGCGGATGTGTTAAAACATTCCTGTGAAAGTTGAAACCGTGTATGTTTTGTGGAAAAAGCTATTGATAGATTTTCAGAGAACAAAATTAATCTTTAAAAAACATTCCTGTGAAAGTTGAAACAGTGTATGTTTTGTGGAAAAAGCTATTGATAGATTTTCAGAGAACAAAATTAATCTTTAAAAAACATTCCTGTGAAAGTTGAAACAGTGTATGTTTTGTGGAAAAAGCTATTGATAGATTTTCAGAGAACAAAATAATCTTCAGTTTGCATTTTTGTGGAACAATAATTTAAGTTATAGAATCATGTATATCTTTTTGCCTTCAATTAAAGGAAACCGTTTTATTTTCATACATTTTAGCAATTTAACATATATTTTAAGATATATATCTTAAATTAAATTGTATAAATTCTTACAACTATTATTCAGTGAAGAAGATGTTTTAGTCTAGGCAAAGCACTGAAAAATAAATCAATTTTTGTCTACAGCTTCGATTTGGATGCAGTTTTCTGCATTGTGTTCGGAAAAATACCAGGAAAAAAGTCTACATATGACCAGTTTCGGGAGAAAGCAGAAATTCATCGCGGGTGCATAAAGTGCATCTAAAAGTGCATAATGTTTTTGAAACCTCTAAAAATGGATGAAAAACCGCGAAAATTGGTACTCGGGAGTTTTTGGGGGCGCTGATCTCATTTCTGACCATGCGAAGTGCCTCCGTCGTGTATCATATCGTTTTAAAGCTTATTTAATTACAAACCCAAACAGAAGAATAGTTAATATTAAAAAGAAAATAGTTCAGCAAAATGGGTCAAAATCGGAAAACGGGATTTCGCTGTTTTTTGGCCGCCTTTTTTAATCGGTTAAAGATATGGATGTGAAAATTTCACCGTTGGTTTTCTCTCCAAATTATACATTGAATGATGTATCACATAACCACATTCCCATTAAAAAAAACAAAGTTACATTCAAAATGCCGCGATCCAAGATGGCGGATAAATATTTTGAAATCTTAATAAAATAGTATTTTTACATAGAGTAGGTTCCTAAATCGCATCTACCTTCAAATTTTCTTTATATACGAAATATTAAACCGTTTCCAGACTTTTCTCCACCCTGTATATATCCGCATAAGCTACGTCCAATATAAAATTAAATTAAAAATACACAAAGACAATACAATTTAAACAAAGATAAGAAATCATAACTATTAAAGTTGGGAAAAATCGATAAAATTTAAAATTCAATTAAAAATGAAATTATACAATGATTGATAAAAAATATAATATTCGTAATTTAAATATTATAATTAATTAAAAAAATACTACAACATATAACAATTTAATACCAGTCAAATTTTGAATAGTTAAAAACATATAACAAATTATTTAAAATAAACATAGACCACAACCAAAATGTTTAATTTAAAATTGGAGAACACATCCATGATTTCAAGGCCGACTACAACATTACACAGAACTCCTCCACAGAGTAGAAAGACGCCTAGACAATAGTAGTTGGTCTAAGGATGTTTTTAAAAGGTAAAATATCCTGCAAATTTTTAATCCTCTGTGGGAGCTTATTTACAAGTCTAGCACCAGCTTGGGAAGAAAGTTTGCTTTAAAGATTCAGTCTGTGCTGTCTAGCATGATAATTATTAGCTTGCCTTGTAATATAGCTGTCTATATTATCTTTATTTTGGATATGTTCATATTTAAATTTAGAGTAGAGTATCACCTCAAGTATATATACAAGTACGTATGCTCGAAACGGGCGGATACAGGATTTCATTTTGGGAGGGGTCATAAGAAGTAAAAAAACAACATTACCGAGAATTTAACAACATATGGTCTGGGGAATTAAAAAATATATAAACTCTATGAAACAGATTTTTAATCCATTTCTAGGCCATAAATATTGTCTTGAAAGAGCAAGAGTTTCTTACAGATTAAAGAATAAAATAAACACTACTCATTAAATAGTTAACAGAAACAGTTCTAAAATCAATAACTCCACAACACGATCATTAAATCCACTTTGTTTCACAATTTAAATGTAACACAGCTGTCACTTATTCAAGTCATACAGTTCCATACGCCAGCGCTCTCCGTAAAACAATTACCCCAACCAATAGAGTAGGGATGGCGGTTATAGTAAAAATAACCATACTATTTACAAGTATTAAATGAATAAACTTTTAACTCATTATTTAAAAAAGTACGTCAGTACGTTTATTCATGTACCTGCATTGGTAGTAGTGTATTGTGTATATTGATTTTGATGACAGAATAAACACCTAAGACAAGAGAAACTTTTCCTTCAAAATCAATGACTATAAATTCTTAGAATTAAGGAAGGTTTTATTTGTATCGCTATTGATATTAAAATCAGCTGGTATCAATAATTTAGTTAGTGCTGTAAACGTAAACTATGTTGTCATTATACTCCAGCAATGTTATTTACAAACAATAGGTTATTTTGAAAAAAAATATATGAAATTTATTATTAATACTATTAATCACAGTGTCGTTCATCACACGGGCCAAAAGTGGTTTTTCGATCCTCGCTCATTTTCCGACTTCGGCTTCGCCTCGGTCGTTAAAATTGAGCTCGTATTTTGGTCCTAGTGATGAAATATACTATTAAATCATGTTTTAATAACGGCTGTTATTTGCAGATACTGCACAGACTAAATTTAACTACAACTAATATTTTCAAAAAAGACCTGACTCATATAAGAAAGAAAATTAAGTAATAATGTAATTACACTAACGATTCATCTTCATTTTTTGCTTGAACGTAACAGTGCCCCAAGAAGTTAAGCAGTAAACAACACAAAAGCACTTTCAAATATAAATCCTACTGACTTATTTATTTGTGCTTAGTCAGAAATAAATGCAGTTCATTGCACTTTATAATTATTAACACATAAATAAATTTAAAATCCTATGTTACACATGTTACTGTTTTTCAGGTAGTATCTAAAAATGATTTATTAATTTTAAACAAAAGAATGTAAATACAGCAATGTATTTATTAAAAATAAAATAAAAAAATAAAAATAGGTTCCGTATTTAATGTTTTTAAATGTTCAATCACACTCCCAATTTTCAGTTACCATACGTCTAGTTTTTTTTTGTTGACAAAACTCTTTCAACGTCAATTTCTCTCTCTTTTAAGATATTGGCTCTAAATTGTTCCTCAGGCACGCCTTAAAACTGTAAAGCTCTCTCTGCCGTTGCAGTGGTTACTGGCTCATAGCTCCAATACAATGGTTAATTTATTTGAATTCGAATTAGGACTAAAACCTACTTTTATAATACCGGTACATAACAATTATTAATTACTTCGGCTCGCATTAGAATACCGAAGTATTGAAATCCTGCGGTCATTTTTTGTGTGTCTGTTTTCCTGTATACACGATATAAGCACTCACAGACGTCGTAGAAAACTTCTGGTGGTACCAAAATCTTCGTAATTTTATTGCGGAGAGTTAAAACGCTTTCGAGCTTTCTAGCGTGAGTCGTAGCGCGTCGGGGTCACGTTTTCGAGTCAAAATTTTGAAACTATCGGGTCAAAATAATGAACACACAGTGTGGGGTGTCGTTTTATACGTTTTTGGGTACGGGGAAACTGAGTTTGAGAGTTTAAAAGTCGTAGCGCGTCGGGGTCAAGTTTTGTGATAAAAATTTTGAAAATATTGTGATAAAATTTTGAAAAATGTGTGGGGCATCGTTTCAAGTTTTGGGGTACGGGAAACCCAATTTTGAGAGTTAAAAAGTCGTAGTTTCAATTCGTGTGTTCTGTCCGGACGAACCGAAGTCTCGAAAAAGTGTTCCATCTTTCCACTAGTTTTACCGTTTAAATTATACGGTAAAATGAAAAGTAACAAAACCCGTCCATTTAAAGTAATGTAGGCCAAACTGCGGCACAAAAACTAATTAATTTTTACTTTCTCACTATACTATAGTATAGAGAAAGTATAGTGATCGCAAAAAAAATCGATGTTGAGATTTTTGTGGAAATATCCGTTTTGGGACCCCCTGAGTCCAAAAAAGTGGTTTTTACAAAATGTCTGTCTGTATGTCTGTATGTATGTCTGTATGTATGTATGTCTGTATTTATGTATGTCTGTATGTAGACAGAGCTAGAGAGAAAACTATTCGATCGATTTCAACCAAATTTGCACCAGACATGTCCAGTACGCCTGTATAGATGCACGAAAAAGGGTTTTGAACAATTTTGAAAAACAACCCCCTTTTTGGCCAAAAAACCCCCAAAAAATCAGTTATTATTTTTTTATAAAAAAACGGCTCTAACGATTTTGATAAAAATTGGCTTATTTGTAGCCTTTAATGTGCCCTACCATATACAGAAACCCGCATCTTTCTAAAAATTCTCGTTTAGCTAATAATAATAACTGTTTTTGGGGGTTTTTTTGACCATAAAGCGGGTTGTTTAAAAAAAAATTTCAAAACCATTTTACGTGCATCTATGAAGACCTAATTGACGTGTTTGGTGCAAATTTTTTCGAAATCGATCGAATAGTTTTCTCTCTAGATAATAATAATAATAATAATAATATTTATTAGTTAATCTCCAACTTTAATAAAAAAACTCTCCTACCCCACCCTACAAGTCACAGTGAATCTGTTTAGTAATTTAAATGTATTTGTGAGAAAGTATGTGCCAGTTCCTGGTACCGTTTATTAGTTTTATACACATATTATTTAGTTTTTTTGTTTTTTGTTTTTTGCCGTGAGCCTGTTTTATGTAGTGTAAGTTTAGGGGCCCAAGGGTATCTTAAGCCCGTTAGCCCAAATGGTAGATCCGCCACTGACCTCATCTGGTTATCATCTCGGAACAATTAAAATAGGAAATAATAATCTGTCATGGAAAATGTTGGCTTCGTGAGACTTTCAAAGTGAAGTGTCAATCAAAATTGTATTATTTCTAATACAATTTCTCCGTTTGAGATCCTTGCCGTGAGATCCTACCCACGGCACAATGAAAATAAACAGCTAACTGAAAACCCTAAATAGTCCAATTCAATAATGGACAATATTCTGGGACACGCTGTGTTTGTGTGGATGGGAAATGTCAGACGAAACGCTATTAACAAGTAAACGAAGTTATGAACACTCAAAGCAGATCTGGATAGGGAACGCAATATAGGATAGGAAACGTGTGAAATGACGTAGGCGTTGCCAAATCATCTGTATTTAGCTTCGCTGAGAATTACTTTTAGCTGATTGTAATTGCGTTATCCGTCACGCCTTTAACGTATCGAGTGAGTCTCACTTATTGAGTGAGTGTGACACAAGAACACGATAAACTTTTCGCAATTCTTTTCTTCATACGAAGCACAAAAATATACTGAACGAAAACTACGATACTTTCTTTATAGACAATTAGAGTTAAATATAAAACAGCCCGTTATGAATGTCCCGAAACACATTAATAAGGTTTATAACAGGTTCATACAAAATCCATTCACGATATGTTTCGAGGCATCTAAAGAAAAACTTAAAATAAAGGTGAACATTTTGTTCCTTTAGAGGAGGGTGCAATTGGGGAAACTCATAATTTGGAGTAAACACCTTTTTGTATGTTAGTTATTTTAATAGGTCTTTTTTAAAAATAAAAATGGCGCAGAAAAGAGTTAAAGTAAATAAAATATGGATTTTTATCTTTAAGTACTTGCCACATTCAAGTGGCTTGAAAATTTCATTTAAGAGCTACAGCGATTTAAAAAAAAAATGCTTGCAAGCTACAAACCTGGAAATAAAAAAACGCTCGATTTTTACATGACCATTACTCCTAATCGAATTAATATATTTGAAACAATTATAGGTAGAAAATCTACTCTCTATGCTGCTTCTTTTGATATAATAAAAAGTGACAATAAGAATTCAAATATAAATGTTTTTCTTAACATGTGCAAACGGGGGACCCTTACCACTTACAAAAGTGTTTAAAACACATGTTTTGCCTGGCCTATATCTTGGAACTATTAGAGATCTCGCCCTGGACTTTAAAGTAAATCTATATAAATGTCGTGTCACAGTGTTTGTTATCGAACTCCTCCGAAACGGCTTCACCGATTTTTATAAAATTTTTTGTGTTTATTTTGTAGGTCTGAGAATAGGTCGTAGGCTATTTTTTTTACCCCTAGGTGATAAGGGTTGTTGGTAACATCCCCTAAAACAATAAATATAAATTTGTATACTTTCCTTAAAGCTAGAGAGCTCAAATTTTGTTCACTTATGTCTTTACAAGATACATATAAAGTATAATCCAGTTTTATATTTTGTCACGTTCTGCTAAGGGGTGAAAATGTAGTAACAAACCCTAACACTTTAAATATTAATTGAATACCGCCTAGGAACGTGAAATTTGGTACACATATTCCTCATAGGCGCTAGAGGCGCATTAAAGGATTTTAAAATATATGGCGTTTAAATGTTGAAACAACCACTAAAACGTTCTGCTAAAGGGTAGAAATGTAGTAACAACCCCTAAAACAATAATTATTAATGTTTTACTTTCCTTAAAGCTACAGAGCTGAAGTTTTGTACATTTATTTCTTACAAGATACTGTATATATAAAATTAAACCAATTTTACATTTTTTTACGTGAAGCTAAGGGGTGAAAATGTAATAACAACCACTAAAAACAATAAACATTAATTGGTATTCTTTCCTTAAAGCTAAAGAGCTGAAATTTGGAACTCATTAATTAATTTTAAGAAAATATTTAAAGACGTAAGCTGATCAAAACTATCCCGATCTATTGATTCGCAACATCTAGCTAAGTCTGTGATTTACCAGTCTGTAGATTTAGGGGTTAAAAAAAAGACGCTCTTCACTCTGAATTCTTTAATTTTAAATTGATTTAATTTATTCAGTCCAAATACAATGACAAAGACAATTGACGGGCCGCCAGTGACAATGAATACTAAACTAATTTAAAATATTATGTAATAATTCACTTTCGTGCAATAAAAGATGAGAGAGAGATATTACAAATTATGTAACATAGTGATGCACAACAAATTCCAAGTAGCGAAGCTCGGGTATTCAGCACGGGTATTAAAATATAAACTTTTATCTTCAAGTAAACCACATTCAAGTAGTCTAGTCTTTTAGGAGCTAGAAAGTTTTGAAAAAAGGCTTGCAAGCCAAAACCTTTCAATTTAAACGCTCAATTTTTAAATGACTATTACTCCAAATGGAATTAATATATTTGAAAACGATCATAAGTAATTCTACTCACTATACATTTTAAATACGAAAAATTTGTGTGAAAGGCCTCAGAGTCCGAGCTCCTGGGTCATCGTCACACCCAATCGTGTCTTGGAGCCAAACCTGAAATGGTTTGGGATTTGTAAAAACTGCATTTGAACGTTCTGGTATTTGTAAACGGTCGTGCAATTTGCGATATTAAATGTGATCACAAAATAAACAATGATTTCTCCAAAATGCACTCAATTGCATTGTTTGAACTAACCGTCCAAATAAAGACTACCTACAAACCAAACATAGGGCTATGCAATATTGATTTAAACGGACTTGTACGGCACTAGAGAGAAGTCAATTCTGTATTTACACGTAACTAAATTACTTTTCACAAATTGAAAGATTAATTGGTCGATTTGGTTTGTTTTGTTTTTCCAATATCCTGCGTCAAATCTACAGTATACCGTATGTGCGAGCTTTCAGCTTGTCACTTATATAAAGTTAAAAGAAGAATTTCTCAACACATTCAATTCCTTTAAAGCTTTACTAATAGCACAAAATCTAATGTTAATTACATATAGAGGTCCTTAACTGTTTAATGTTATTTAATTTAAATGTGCACAAATAGAAGGCCGTAGCCAAGAAATCTTTTCGAGGGGGGGAGGGGTTAGGTCAGGACTGGCGATTTTAATTTAAACCCTTTTAACACGTTCACTGTTAAGGACGCACATGTGAGCTTGACACTGAACACTATGAGAAGCGGCCGACGCTCAGTTCATTGCACGCCAAACCTCGTATTGGAAGAATTTACAATATCCAATGCATTGCGTGCTTCGCACGCCAACCTCCATATTGTTAGTGTTTTCAATACACAATGCATTGCGTGCTTCGCACGTCAACCCTCGTATTGGGAGTACTTTCAATATACAATGCATTGCATGCTTCGCACGCCAACCCTCGTATTGGGAGTACTTTCAATATACAATGCATTGCGTGCTTCGCATGCAAACCCTCATATTGGGAGTACAGTACTTTCAATATACAATGCATTGCGTGCTTCGCACGCCAACCCCCGTATTGTGAGTATTTTCAATATGCAATGCATCGCTTGTTTTGTTAGAGTAAAGATTTTTGTTGAACCTTCATAGTTTTCTTATTTAATAGATAAGGTGAAGCTCACAAGAGAGTCAGGCTGTAACCTAATCCATCCATGTGTATTGTACGTTGTAGTTTAATCAAGCAAATCTAAAAAAATATCAGTATACAATACATGCAATGCACAATGATGTCAAATATGTTGCTGGATCCTCTGTTGTGTTGCCTATTTTATAATTTAATTTGCACTTTTTAAACCTAATATTAATTTTTACTACTAAATTGCAGGATTTCGGGGAGTTTTTAACGCCCTAACCCCTCCCCTGACTATGGCCTTGCAAATAGATATGAATAATTGTGGGTTACTCTAGTTGCTCTTTGTTCTGTGTGCTTGGTTAACACTTAAATAATTCATACGGTCTCTTAATTACTTGCTGCACAATTGGCCGCAAATAAATTAGTTCTCACAATGCTCACTAGATATATTACGAGTATAGAAAATACGCTAAAGTAATTAACATTTACTTCGCTCTGAATCGACTTTAATATTTGTTTCAATTAAATATATTCACTAAATTAATACTTTAACCCTTTTAGTGCCAACGGCCGTATATGCGGACACCGAAAGTAGTGTTGAAAAAGGCCAACGTCCGTATATACGGACGTCTCGAAAAAACTGTTACTAAACTTTTATTTTTTGTCAAATTGAATTAATATTGCGCCAAAATATTCTTAAAGAAATGTAGATTACAGAAAAATATAGTTTTATATAGTATTTAATAACAATACTAATTGGCTGTAGCGAAGATAAAGAAGGCTTAGCTGGTCGATCGGGACTATTCCATGTAAAAATAGTGTTTCTAAGTGTGTTTTTAGTAGAAAAACTAAAATTTAGGGTATTTGTAAACGTTTAGTTACTTTTTCTTATGTTATCAGTTATGATTATGAGCAAAGAATTTGTTTCAAGTGTGATTTATCATGAAAAATTAAAAAATATTTTGAAATAATGAGTAAAATTATATATATAAATTAAAAGTATTTTACAATTAAATAAAAGACAATTGCATACAATATAATTGTAGGAAATTTAGTTCTAAGCAATATTAAAAAGAATTATCAAATTATGTGAATAATTAGAACTTGTATGCAGCTTTTTGTAAAACGGTACCAAATGGCTTAAAAAGGTCTGGCATTTTTCAACAGTGCCAATGCAGAAATCTGGCATTTTTCAGACTTTTGTTGAAATTTGGTTCTGGCACTAAAAGGGTTAAAAAGTACTTAGTAAATTTGGTAGTGCTTGTTGTGCATGGTTTGTACAATGTTTTACTGTTTTTATTTATTACTAACATTTAAACCTTAACTTACTTAAAAGCAGCTTC
>JAGFPH010003867.1:5364-52247 GCA_018207615.1 Philaenus spumarius | reverse complement strand
AGTTAACTAAACTTTGCATACATCTTGTGTTGCTTAACAGGACAAATGTTTTGACATATCTGACCCTCTATGATTTTGCGGGGCTTAGGGGGGTAAGGGGGTTAACAATTTCATATATAAATGTAGGTCATGTAATACACCATTGAAAAGCTTATTAAGGAGGTTTGCTACTGAAAAGGGTGAAATTTTGTATTAATGGTAAACATGTTTTGAAAATTGGTTCCCTGGTGTAGTATATGCTGAAAAAAATACAAAAATATAAAACATAAAATGTTTGACTTTTATCATAAGAGAAAAAAATAAAAACTGGGATTTCGATGATTTTGCCAAGGCACTTTTGAAGCGATATAACTATAAAAGTACTTAATAGATTTTGCTGGTTCTTAATTTTCCTTAAAGGTAATACAGCCTACTACATATTTAGGTAGAATTATGTCGATAAATCCCAAATCTTTTTTTTTATCAAACTTATTAACATTAAATTGTTTTTTATTTTTATTTTTGTTTTACTAATTATTTTTTGATTTATGATGTACGAAAGTTACAATCATAAATCTACCTAATTATTTAGCTAAAGATGTAGGCCTATAGAGTAAGTGGTAAAAATTTAAGTAATGTACTTCAAGTGGTTCTTGAGCTATATCGAATTTCGTCTCTAAAAAAAACATGAAATTCTCACATTTCGGGAAATGGCGATTGAATGAAAAAGTATACTTCAATGTGGAATACATTGAAAAAATGTGAAAAATGGCTAGTTAAATAAAGCTATTTATGTGTTTATATTTTATATTATGCCTGGTTATTTTTAGAGGGTTATTGATAATAATGTAAACATATATGTAGGCCAAAACATTTGCCAACATATATGACAGCAATTTTGACTAATTTTTCTCATTCACAACGTTGTTTAAATTTGGTTTTTCTGGTGTATAGTTAAAGAAAAAATTACTTCTATTGCATTTTTCATGTGTTTTAGGACCTTTAGAACAAAATATGCAAAAAAAAAGTATTTCCAAAATTTGATGGTTTTTTACCATTTTCAGTAGCAAATCCCCTTAAAAGAGAAACAGAATGGCGCAAATTAGAGCTTATTGTCTTACTTCGTTTTAAAGAAATGGACAATCAAAGTTATGAAAAATTATATTCAATTTACTTATTCCTAATATTAACAAATTAATAACCTGCTTTGATGTTATGATAAAAGTATAATTTTCCAGAACTTTGATTGTGCATTACTTTGAAACGAAGCAAGATACTAAGCTCTAGTTTGCGCCAATCTGTTTCTCTTTTAATAAGCTTTTCAATGGTGTATTAAATGACCTACCTTTACATTTGAAATTTTTAACCCCCCCCCCCCCATGGTGAGCCTCCCAAAATCATAGAAGTTTAGATGTGTCAAAAAAATATTCCTGTTGTGCAACACAATATATGTACAAAGTTTTGTTAACTTATTTTCAGCAACACAAATAATAAAGGGGATTAAAAGGACTTTATGAACACTCTGTATTTAACGGTTAAACCAGCGTGTACGGACGATCTTGTCAAAGTGTTAAGCTTTTGATCCAATCAGTTGTTTTATTTACAATGGTAGCGTGTCACGTCCGTCAGCAGACCCCCTAATTTTGTCCGTAAATTTTACATTTTTTCGATGTTTAAATAGGAGTCCTAAATGTTTCCGTGATGAAAAGTAGCCTAGATTAATCTCTGTAACGTCCTCTACATGCAAATGAAAGTCTCTTAAACATTGGTTCAGCCATTCCGGAGATTAGGCCGGACAAACAGACAGACAGACAGAAAATTAGACATTAAAAAACGCACGTTTAGGTTTTGGTGAAGAGTGAATAACCATATAAGAATGGAAAAAAGTATTTACAATAGAGCGTCGATTATCCGAACTAATTGGGACCGAAGGGGGTCGGATAATCAGTTTGTTCGGATAATTCGATCTCGTTAGCAAATCGTGGAATTTAAAGTTGCATTATATTTCTAAAGGCAAAATTGGGGAAATACATACATTTTATTTTAAAATGTGTTTGTTTATACAGTACAGTATAAGCGTACTGTAGATAAAACAGTAGGCCATTAAAAAAGTTAAAAGAAATCTGTAATAGTTTTTTGAACTAAGCTAGATTGTACCTTTTTTGCTGCTAAAATCATGCACCCTTTTCAATAAAAGAAGTTGAGTTGGGCCACTTTCTTCTTGTTTTTAATACCACTCTATGGCTGTGTTAAATGCTATAAAGGCTTGTTCATGACTAATCCCACTTGCTATTTCTCCAGAATCGTTATTGTACAAAGTCATAGAGAAACCATTGCGTTTTAAACGCTTCTACACAGTACAAAACACAACAGAATTGAAAATTACGCAACTGATCACGTTGAAAACACTTTCGTCTCGCAAACTCTACTCGCTAACGACTAGCGGCAGCGGGCGGCCAGGCGTCTGGCTGACTCAACAGCAGCCGCTGTTCCATTGAGCGCACAAACTCCCTGAAATCTACAACTAGGCTGACAATGCGAGTCATAAACTTAAAATTCGCCATTATGTACAGTACTGTACTTATTTGTTTACAGTACATTTCCACGTTCGGATGATTGACGTTTCCAATAACTGACGTTAGGATAATCGACGCTCTACTGTATTTCGAAATCACAGACAGACACTTTAATTTTATTTATAAGTATAGATATGGGACAACAGCTGTTTGAATTGAATTATAATACAGTAAGCAGTTTACGTTGATTTTAGTGTATGTTTATTTTGTGAACCTAACCTAAAAAAGCTGTTGGTTGTTAATAATAATACAAGTTGGTTGCTATGGTAATGAATGTAAACAAACATGTGTTGCTAAGATTTGATCCGAATCAGCTGTTTCATCGTTTATAGGGCTGGGTTGAGTAAACCCCAGAACTTTCATTATTTTTACGATTTAAATACAAATTTTGCAAAATCTTTTCTTAGTCTGCCTCCGTCCATAAGAATATACCTTTAAATTTCTTAAGTAGTTTTTGCTCTTAGACCTGGTTCTACAATCTCCCGATAAAGTTCCCGATAGTTACCAGGCGGATAAATTTAACCTGCCGACAAATCCACCCGCCAAGTATATTGCGTTCTACGATGGGTTTTTATCTCTCCGATAACTACCAGGAACTTACCTGTTAGATTTACAATTTTACATGTGGGTTGGTGCACTTTGTCGACTGTGATTGGTCGAAATATTGTTAAGGAACGCACCTTATAGTGACTGAATAACGAACTAGCCTTGGAATTGAAAGGCTAAAGACATAATACGTGGATGCCTTGTTAATGACTGAAAAATGATTTGCAATGAAACAACGGTTTAACAACCAGAAGCATAATTTCAATACCAAAAAAACCTTAACCCAAGGTGGGACAACGTTTCTAAAACATGTACGAAACACAAATTGACTATAATGACTAAAGGTGTTTTTATTGCCGTAGAGATGTTTTTATTTATCAAAGTGGGGAAAATAAATGACTACTGTAGTTAGTTGTAGTTTAAATAAAATAAACCTTATAACATTATTACTAACTTACGTTGTACTTTATTATTTATTGTTGCTATTTATTAAATTTGTAGGTTATTTTTCTCCAATAATTTCTACAAGGAAGCTGTTACCTTCGTTAACCTAAAATAATCAAAAACATACTTTATTGCATAAAATCCAAATTTCAAACCTTGCCTCTAAAGACTTTATTATTTCTGGACTGGGCAATCAATTGGAGTATTTTTTCAACGCTATCTTCACCAAAAATTCTATAAAATCTTCATAAACCAGCATAGTTTACAATCATCGTATACAGTTCTAAACTATTCTATACTTTTATCTTGCCGATAACTTCTTATCGGGTGCTTCAAGTGGCCGACAACTTTATCGGTAGGATAGTCAAGTTTATCCTGCCGACAAGGGCTATCGGGTGATTCTAGAACACCTTATTTTAATTTATCGGGAGGATTGCTTCACCTGGAACTTGTCGGGCACTTATCGAGAGATTGTAGAATCGGGCTTAAGTTGTTTATATGTCAGTCTGTCACGACAAAACCACTTATACGTATAGACAAACCCAAACAAAAACTACAAAATAACAAATAATTGTTCTTCTCAAACTTTGCACCGCCATAAAATCCAAAGTAAACGTATTGATTTGTTCGATGTAGGAGATGTATTTTGTAAATGTTATTTGTGTCTGATTTAGGACCACGATGAACGCCAAAACACTCTTAGTAGGTGCAGCTAGTCGGTGCGGGACCGACATTAAAATGTTAGAACAACAAATTATATTGTTTTTATAGAAAGTCTCGGCTATTTATATCCTATTTAACAGTTGTTTTTGGTTTGTTTGTAATTAGGTAAACGGATTTCGTGTAGCGGCCACTAACTTACCGGCAGGACCTGTGGAACCCGTGCGAGATGAACCTGCTGTCGCTAATGCGAAGGCAGTACATGCTGCTGCTGCTGCGGTAAGTGCCCTACAATCATGTATACTGACTTCATTATACAGTAGAATACATTTTAACGATTCGCTTGGGTTATTGGTTGACACTAGTTAAGGACGGGGAGTGTAATAACCAGCGAGCACAGAATACAATAGTGAGGGCATCCCGTAAATAGCAGCATTGTATTTGGATAACCTAATAGAACTCCGATCCAATGCAATATTTTGTTCCACTGGAAATTCGACTTTTTTGGCGCTATCTATTGGGGAAACGAAGGAAGCTGGTTGGAAACACCAATGCTTACAATGCTTTCTCCCTAGCGCTACCTCGCGGCGCGATCATGTACTATTTTTGCGAACACCTTTTTTCCGGCACACAACCCCCGTATGGATGCAAGATCTATTTATTATTCATGATCTATGATAGCAGTAAGCAGGGTTGATGCCATGTCGGCCATCTTTGATGTGTATAGAAACGTTGTTGGGCCCATAAATGCGTAGTTCTGTAAACGGTGCTCGCCTTGATAACACCGTCATTTGAACCCCTTAGGATGGGACAAAAATTACCAAATTTTATACATAGGTAGGTGGATATTGAAGGAAGGCAACAGTGTTCGTAGAAAGTGTAATACCTATTGTGTTTTTATTAAAATAATAATTAAAAGTAATCCTTTTACATTAAATAAAATTTATGACATGAAAAAGTTAGTATGCGAGAACTTTTTTTATTTTTGAGGTAGAAACAAACTTTCAGCGAGAAAGTTGTAGTTAATTAGATGATCTTAAATTTTCATTACAAACAATTTTCGATGGAACTTATAGTTTGTTCAATAATCCAAAGTAAATAACCGCTATGTTTAGTTTAACGCGCCCGCCGTCGCGGACCACGGGTCCACGCTGTTCTACCATAAAAGTTAGCTCCAATACTCTGCCTGATTTGTTTTACTCTTTACATGCTGAGGAAGTTAAAACAATAAAGTAGGAACACGTGGCAGTTCACAAACAAAATTACACACCTAATCATATGTTTTAATGCAAACAAAGCAAGATATACAATTTTCTTATTCTCCATAAGAATAACATTGGACAACGTACTATGTTTAGTACTTTCAATATCTCTGTAACCAAGAGACGTAGAGAAATTATAAAAACACCGAATTGTTCGTCTTTTTAAACCAAATTCAACGATGAAAAGTAAAGTTTGATTTACTAAAATATTATATGCAAAAAAACTCAAAAAACCTCTCGGCACTAGGATGGCTCATGCTCTGCGGCCGCCATGTTGGATGTGTTTTACGCTTTCGGGTGGCTTCAACTCACTGCTACTGCGTGGCCTCTCTATTGTATTCTGTGCTCGCTGGTAATAACACAG
Organism: Philaenus spumarius; assembly: GCA_018207615.1. NCBI lineage: Eukaryota > Metazoa > Arthropoda > Insecta > Hemiptera > Aphrophoridae > Philaenus > Philaenus spumarius. The sequence continues at coordinate 46,416 of JAGFPH010003867.1, read as the reverse complement.
AATGTTATTCTCAGTCTCTGATCTGTGACGAATAATTTTGGTCGGTATTATATTAGGAGATGTGTTATGGGTATGGTGTGCATCAAGAATCAGTATTAGGAGTTATTCTTTTTATAAATGATATTTGCAAGAGTATTTAAAGGCTGCTTAACAGCTTTTGCTGATGACACTGCGTTTTTGTACAAATGGGACTCAACTTTTTAAGTTAACAATTTTATAAAATTTTACTTTAAATTCTTGCGGTTGTGGTTTTCAAAAAATGACATACACATGAACGAACAAAAAACAAATTGTATACATTTATCTAACAAGAGTCTTCATCCGTACACGCCTACTTTAACTTGGAAAGATCAGAATAACCGTCTTTCGAAGGGATTGAATGCAGTTGTGAGGAAGTTTTATTTTTAAGGTAATTGTGCTCGCTGGGAGTATCAAAGCTCGTATATTTTTCACTTGTAAAATCTAGGTTGCAATACGGATTAATGTGTTGAGGAAGGTATGTGTAAAACCTCTATCGAACGAATAATAATAATAGCCTACAGAAACACATTGTTCGTGTAATTTTACATCGTAAAAAAATTGATTCTTCATCACCGCTTTTTAGGTTGATGGGTTTTTTGAGGCGATTATCTATACTTATAAAAGCCAAATACCATTGACTCATTGACTCATTGACTCACTGACTCATCACAGTTTCTCCAAAACCACGAGGCCTGCAAACATGAAATTTGGCACTAATACTCTTTATAGGCTCTAGACGCGCACTAAGAAAGGGTTTCCGAAAATTCTAAATTTTAGGGGGGGGTTTTGGGGGGTCAAAGTTACAAAATCATGATTTCTCTAAAACCATAAAACGGATTGGAATGAAATTTGGTATGTAGTTTCCACTAGGGCAGTAGATGCTCGCTAAGAAAGGGTTTCCGAAAATTCAAAATTTTAGGGGGGTTTTGGGGTTCAAATTTACTAAATCATGATTTATCAAAACCTACCGAACGGATTGGAATTAAATTTGGTATGTAGTTTCCTCTAGGGCCATAGATGCTCGCTAAGAAAGGGTTTAAAAAAATTCGAAATTTTAGGGGGGTTTTGGGGGGTCAAAGTTACTAAATCACGATTTATCAAAACCTACTGAACGGATTGGAATGAAATTTGGTGCCATAGGGCCATAGGTGCTCCTCTAGGGCCATAGGTGCTCGCTATGAAAGTTTAAAAAAAAAAAAATCGAAATTTTAGGGGAGGTTTGGGGGTTCAAAGTTACTACAAAAAACAATCGAACGGATTGGAATAAAATTTGGTATGTAGCTTCCCCTATTGCCATAGGTGCTCGCTATGAAAGTTTTTTAAAAAAATTATAAATTTTAGGGGAGGTTTGAGGGGTCAAAGTTACTACAAAAAACCATCGAACGTATTGGAATGAAATTTGGTATGTAGCTTCCTCTAGGGCCCTAGGTACTCGCTAAGAAAGGGTTTTAAAAAATTATAAATTTTATGGGGGTCAAAGTTACTAAAAAGAAACACCGATCGGATTGGAATGAAATTTGGTATTTAGCTTCCTCTAGGGCCATAGGTGCTTACTAAGAAAGAGTTTGAAAACATTCGACATTTTAAGGGAGGTGTGGGGAGATCAAAGTTATTAAATCACGATTTCTTCAAAACTACCGAACGGATTGGAATGTAATTTGGAATGTAGCTTCCTCTAGGGCCATAAGTGTTTACTAAAAAAGGGTTTTAAAAAATTAGAAATTTCAGGAGGGTTTGGGGGTAAAAATTACTAAATCACAATTTCTCCAAAATTACCGAACAGATTGGAATAAAATTTGGTATGTAGCTTCCTCTGGGGCCATAGGCGCTCGCTAAGAAAGGGTTTCAAAAATTGGAAATTTTAGGGGAGTTTGGGGGGTAAAAATGACTAAAACACGATTTCTCCAAAATTACCGAACAAATTGGCTTGATATTTGGTATGTAGCTTCCTCTAGGGCCATAGGCGCTCGCTAAGAAAGGGTTTGAACAATTCGAAATTTTGGAAATTTTGAAAATTTTTGGGGGATTGGGGGGTAAAAATTACTAAATCACGATTTCTCCAAAATTACCGAACATATTGGAATGGAATTTGGTATGTAGCTTCCTCTAGGGCCATAGGTGCTCACTAAGAAAGGGTTTTAAAAAATTCGAAATCTTAGGAGGGGTGGAGGTTGGGGGTCAAAGTTGTTAAATCACGATTTCTTCAAAACTACCGAACGGATTGGAATGAAATTTGGTATGTAGCTTCCTCTAGGGCCATAGGTGCTCACTAAGAAAGGGTATGAAAAATTTCGAAATTTTAGGAGGGGTTTGGGGGGATCAAAGTTACTAAAATCATAATTTCAGATCTTTTAATATTATGACAATAGTGCTTTTATTATTTAAGATCTATATATATAAAAGGCAAATACCACTCACTGACTGAACACTTACAAAGAATACAATTACGTTAAAAAGACTGAAAATACCAACCACCACGGGTAACGCCGTACGGGTCAGCTAGTATGTTTATAAAGTACAGTTTTTATTGAAAGTGGTGCAATAAATAATTATATTCAAGACAAAATGCTATACAAAATAAAACAAGTTTTTATATTACCGAAAACAAAACTATCGGCATTTAAAGAATTTTATATATATCGGTGGTATAAATTATTTAACATTCTACCGAAACATATACAAATTAGTAAACATAAAAATGTATTAAAAAAAAACAAATCATAGTTAAATACGGTGAATGTAGAAAGCATTTTAGTATGAGTCATAATTGTAGTTATTGTTGATGAGTGGTGTTTATATAGCCATTGATATTTTAGTTGAAAGAAGCCATTCTTGTTCTTGTTTTAAATTTCAAATGTCTTAATTGGCACCGAAAATTGTAATGAGAGGTTATTTTGAATTTTTAATGTTAAGGCCCACTAAGAATCCTCTTTACCAATATATGTTAAATTTTATTATGATGGTAAACAATAATCAAGCAGAGGCCTCAGGTTCAACTAATGTATCACACTATTAATGTTATGTGTGGATTTTTGTTTTCTGTTTAGATTATAGTAAAATGCCATGTTTTTAGTTAAGAATTGAAAGCGGCTCTTTATAAGTTGTATGTATGATGTGTGATAAATAAATATATTAATTGATCCATTTCAAACGTAATGTTTCTGTAAGGGCTCACACACCGTACAAGCCCACTTGAGTGAAATAGGCACAGTGATAACATTAACGGAAGAGTTAATAAAATCTGTTGAGGAGTTTCCTAGTTTACCACCGATAAATATACAAACGTGTTTTAGAGGTACAAAAAGCAAATCTACTAGTAGTTCTGTGAACGGTAGACCTCGCTCGTTGAAATAACAAATGTGGTTTTGAGCTTAGGTTAAAAATAGTGTGCCAGAAAGGAAGTAAGCAGAAGGTTCAGCCAGTGAATCATTATTTTGCAATTCTTGCGATTCCGGGGTTTCTAGTTCTCGGTTTTTTTTCTTTTCTTGAGCTTTAACTGCCAAAGATTTTCTTTTAGGGGACATTGTGTTTTATTTAGGTTAATAATGCGTAAGGTAGCTAAAAATATCGCGTTATTGAGGCAAAACATAAAATTAAATATTTAAATACCTAAATAACTAAAACTTAACAATGTATTTACAGTTCATTTAGAAATAATGAAAACAAAATTATTATTTTTTGACGTCATTATTATTTAGATGTTAAATCGTCGTGATAGTGATCTCAACCTATGTAGCAACACTTCCCTAGCTGTCCAACGGTCATTTTTTGTATGTCCTTTAACGCCGCGAAGTTTCATTTGTTTCGTCTCATTTTGTAATTCAAGTAAAGCTAAGTCAAATACTTTTATGAAATAATAATTTACTAGTATCCAGTTCACATCTTTGATTTATTCTCTACAATTTCTTATAATAATATGTTTGTTTTTGGGCAAAGAATATATTCCTAAATTACTATTCAAAATAGGCCTAGTTTTGTTAGCAGTCTTGTAGTAGGAACATAAAAACTGCTCTTTTCAAAATAAGAAATTTGAAATTGATAAATATTTTTATACAGTTCAATTTATAACTAAATTCCTAAACTTTTTGACATTTATGAAAAAATTACAAAACATGTTTACTACTTTTTATGTTGGCCTAAAGTTGAACTTTTTCCTTTCGTTACTGAACATGCTTGTTTCTTGAGCTAATAACTTCGTTAATTTTATCTTAATCATTTTTTTAATGGCATATATGAATTCTTTGAACCTCTATCTACGAAAAAGCTATGGAACACTTTTGAATTGGTTTAGAATAAACGTATAAGAACATGGTTAAAATACAAAAACTTGGACGATTTTTAACAAATTTGAAGTTTACGGCCATGTGAGCTTACCGTTAGAGATACGGAAAAAAACCAAGAATACAATTTTGTTGAAAATCAAATTTGCTACCCGCAAAACGTTATAGTTTTTAAATTCGACTTGCGGTTAAGCCACAAACTGGCTTTGGAAAAAAGCTTACATTGAGAGAAACTGCCCGAACGTCACTTTAATTTATTTAAAGGGTTAAAAATGAAAAATGTAAAAACCGTATACATAAATCGCTCGGCCTAGGAATAAGGAACATTCATGCAAAAAATCATCAAAATCTGTCAAGGCCGTAATCGTGAGACAGACAGACAAACAGACGAAATGCCGAAAGGTCGAGCTAAAACGGAGACCTCACTTCGCTCGGTCAATTAGTAAGCCTCTATCCACCGAGAGATTTGTCACGGCCATAAAACTATGCCGTACTCTAGACCGAGTATAAAAGTTACCTTGTTAAAAGAGTCCTTGGAAGCTAATGGCCATCTTGGATTTGCCCGCCGTAAGAGCAATGTTAATTTCAAACAGCCGCTGAAGAGTTATTTACCATCCCAAAATAATTTGTCACATACCAAAGTGATTGTTATTTAAATATCTAAGGCGCTATGAGATAAGAAAATTTTTATAGTTTTTATTTGCTTTATGAGTAAAAAATTAATACTAAAAACAAATATTTTTACAAAAAAATGGTTTGTTTTTTGAGACTTTAATTTTCACAGTTCCCTTAGTAAATTAGTTCTTAAAACTCTGTTAAATTTTCAATGCTTTAGGAGGAAAGATTAAACGGTAATTTACGTTTAAATGAAGCAATGTTACGTCGGTCGTTAAGCGCCGAACGGCATGTTTATCGGGCATTCGTAGTTCTCTAGTTGACCGAGAGAAGAGAAGCGCTACAGTCGTTCGCGGTGGCACGGTTAGGCTCCAAGGACTCTTAGGGAGCTGGGAGACTGACGATCGTCGACAAACAGGTTTCTCGCCTGGATTGTGTTTGAATGGTCTCGTTTTGTTCATTTCAAAACACTGCCTTACCTGTTTTCCGTACTCATTAGAAAAGTGATTAAAAACGCACGGAAAAAGTATGTCCTGCCCCTTTTTGTCAAAAGTTTCACCTACGTAAATTTGTATTTGAGGGAGATGCTATACATCAAACGTAAATTTAAGCAAACCTTAAAAACTACTTCCTTCATATGTTTCAATGAAATTTATACAATTTTACAACGCAATAAATAATAGGATGACTCTCAAATCTCAGCAAATCAAATGCCTGAACTCAATTTTTTTCCAAATCTCGTTCACCTCCCTATATTGTTTGCCCTGATTTTTACCACAATAAGCCGAACATTTCAAAATAAAAACCTCGATTAGACCAATTTTCTTTATTTGAGCAGCTGTGGAAGTTTTGATTTGTTTACCTTTATAACTCGAAGTTTGCAGATGCCTACGTGACCACATTTATAGTTGCGGACACCCTAACTCCGAACCAGGAAAGGGTCTTCCGCCCAGCCGACCCTAATTAGTGACGCTTGGCTGCACTCAATGAAAACAAGTATTAGGTGCCTAATACCAAAAAGTCAGTTAAATTATTGTCCAAAGTTATTAAAAACATTATCATATTACGTTTTGTATTTAAATTTCGATTATTTTTATACTAAATTTGATGTAAATCGGACAATTTTTACCAACTTGTACCGCCAAACTAGTTTTTCTTTTTAAACTAACTTTGAATGAACAGTGAAACTAAAATACAATTCATATAAAAACGTGAACATATCGAGGGACAAAAAATACTCTATGTATGATTGTAATAATTTTATATTGCTTGATAACCAGAACAAATCGCAGGTTTCAAGGAAAATTTGAAAACCTAATTAATATACTATGTAACTTAATTTAATATAAATAAATACAAAATAATACAAAAAAGTTAATGTACTTGAGCGAGAATTAGATTGTCTTATATCATGTTTTATTTGCATTTACCATAGTTATATTTTAGGAATGTACAGGGTGTCCAGTATTACGGGGTCAAACTTCGGGAAATGGTTCTATGGGTCAAAATAAGAAAAAAGCATATATAAACATAGGCCCGAAAAAGCTTTGTTTTCCAGATATCCGCCATTTTGTTTTTTGTACAAAATAATTTAAATCTAGAGAACGGTTTGACTGATTGAGTTCAAACTTGTCATGAAGTTTAACCTAACAATGATATATCTAAAAAAAATAAGTAATTAAATCCAATCATGCGTTTCAAAATGGCGGCTGTTGAACAAACCAATAATTACACATAACTATTATCCTTCATCCGATTGTTTTTACAGTTACACCATCCGATAGGGAATCAAAAGGACTACAAAAACCATAGGGCCGGCCTTTTTTACAAAAGAAAAACTAGTTTGGCGGTACAAGTTGGTCAAAATTGTCCGATTTACATCAAATTTAGTATAAAAATAATAGAAATTTAAATACAAAACGTAATATGATAATGGTTTTTAATAATTTTGGACAATAATTTAACTTACTTTTTGGTATTAGGCACCTAGTACTTGTTTTCATTGAGTGCAGCCAAGCGTCACTAATTAGGGTCGGCTGGGCGGAAGGCCCTAAACCTTTTCCTGGTTCAGAGTTAGGTTGTCCGCAACTATAGGGTAATTCGTTGTTTATTTCTACTGTGACTTACGTGTTTTTTTTTTTTACTTCTTTGAGTGTTCTTGTCTTGTTTAAGTTAATTTTCAGTTAATACGTCTTTGAAACGTCGTATAATATGTAAGACATTGGTCGCGGAGGAGAAACGAAAGGCTATCAAAGCGGTGGTCGAAGACGTGAAGAAAGAAAGGCGACATCGCCAAAATATTTGGCATAACTCCAAACACCTTTCCGTACTTTAAAAAAAAGTATGACGCAGCTAGTGGATAAGCTGGCTCCTCGTGCTGCTTTCGATATGCTATTATTGATTAATTACCATAGCAACCGGTAAACAACTTCAACAAACTGAGACGATATCGCACCGATAAAGACGGAAGACCACGTAACTGTCGGCGAGTGTGGAAGCTACTCTTAAGTTTCTGCTGTAGTGGCGGCCATCTTGGATTTTTATCCCATAAGAGCAATGTTAAATTTCAAACCATTTATTTCGTTTATTTTTTATCATAAAATTGTTTGCAAGGTCTCATTTTAAGCACAGTCACAATACGCTTCCGTTTTGCAATTTAGTTTCTTTTAATGCTTTTCATTTGTTATGTAATTGACATTTTGTAAGTACAAAGTTTGAATTTTTTTCCCTAACACAATAAAAAATTTATAATGAAAAATAATTTGCAAGCCGGATCCGAAATTTAAAAAATAATATTCAGTTTTTTTTCCACACTCAATTACAAAAGAAAGACTTATAAAATGTTTTGAAATGAGGCAATGTCAAAGCGTTCAGCTGCAAGAAATTGCACTGTTTAGATAGGGATGTAGTGAGAAGCGGTTTCGTTTCCACTTAAAAGGGTCTGCTCCAGTAAACGAGAAAGCAACCGGAAACGAAAGCTCTTCTCACTAAATCCCTATCTAAACAGTGCAATTTCTTGCAGCTGAACGCTTTGACATTGCCTCATTTCAAACCATTTTATAAGTATATCTTTTGTAATTGAGTGTTGAAAAAAAAACCTGAACATTCTTTTTTAAATTTCGGATCCGGCTTGCAAATTATTTTTCATTATTAATTTTTTATTGTGTTAGGAAAAAAATTCAAACTTTGTACTTACAAAATGTCAATTACATATCAAATCAAAAGCATTAAAAAAAACTAAATTGCAAAACGGATGCGTATTGTGACTGTGCTTAAAATGAGACCTTGCAAACAATTTTATGATAAAAAATAAAAGAAATAAATGGTTTGAAATTTAACATTGCTCTTATGGGATACAAATCCAAGATGGCCGCCACTACAGCAGACCCACACAGGAGTCCACAAACGATCAGTTCAACTGCGCAGTTTATCTGTGCAAGTAAAACTGCACAATTGAGTGAACTGTGTGGTGTGTGGGCTACTTCAGTTTTCTCAGTTCTGTTCTCAGTCCTCTTAGTTTTACGTAGCTAAACCACAAAATTTCAATACATAAATTTAAAAGCATACTAAATTTATGATTTTAGATTCCTCAACGTGAAGAAGAGTGGAAAAAGGTAGAACAAGAATTTTAAAAAACTGCACTTCTTGCACTGCCTTTTTGCGGACGTTGGTATAAATGTTCAAATAATAAAAAAATTCTGCAAAATGTGCAAACTCTGGCTCTCGTTACTTCAGTTATAAAGGAACTTTTAGCGTCGTATTAAAGGCTTTTGTCGACGCGAATTAGACAAATTTTGAGCTAACTGCTCAGTTTATCTGCTCAGTTTATCGGTGCAAAGTAGAGTCTCTCGCGCAGGCCTAAAGCCTGAGTAAACATCTGCCAAAACTGCGCCGTTTATCGCTCAGACATAACGTTACACGTGATAAACTGGACAGTTAAATTGATCGTGTGTGGGACCGTTTAAGTTTAAATTAGTTTTCATGGTCGCCAACATCGGGCCGATAACGGGTCGGTGTCGTGTCAGTAAGTGTGGAAAAAGCCATTTCCAGAAGAAATCTGACATTGACTAGAGTTACTAAATTTAGACTATGCCGTACGTAAAAAACAAATCAGAGGCAAGCAATGTAAATAGATCATTTAAAAAAAGTTTACTACAATTTTATAATTTTGAAATTTGATTCTTTTACTACGTGGAAGTTGATCGTGATAAGGTTGTTGAAGGTCAACGGAGTTGTTCACTTGTTACTGGTCTGGGAAGGCCGAAACCGGTCGTGATTTAATAAATAGTGTGCAGATTTTAACAGCGTGTGTTTTTTATCTAACAACCTTATTATAATTTTATGTCGATAAATATTTTATTGATTGTCTGAATATAACATACTAGCTGCCCCGTACGGCGTTGCCCGTGGTGGTTGGTATTTTCAGTCTTTTTAACGTAATTGTATTCTTTTTAAGTGTTCAGTCAGTGAGTGGTATTTGGCTTTCATATAAGTAGATCTTAAATAATAAAAGCACTATTGTCATAAAATAAAAGATCTGAAATTATGATTTTAGTAAATTTGATCCCCCCAAACCACTCTTAAAATTTCGAAATTTTTCATACCCTTTCTTAGTGAGCACCTATGGCCCTAGAGGAAGCTACATACCAAATTTCATTTCAATCCGTTCGGTAGTTTTGAAGAAATCGTGATTTAACAACTTTGATCCCCCCAAAACCCCCCTAAAATTTTGAATTTTTTTAAACCCTTTCTCAGCGAGCGCCTAAGGCCCTATATGAAGCTACATACCAAATTTCATCCCAATCTGTTCGGTAATTTTGGAGAAATCGTGGTTTAGTAATGTTTACCCCCCAAACCCCACTAAAATTTCCAATTTTTTAAAACCCTTTTTTAGTAAACACTTATGGATATAGAGGAAGCTACACACCAAATTTCATTCCAATCCGTTCGGTAGTTTTGAAGAAATCGTGATTTAATAACTTTGATCCACCCAAACCCCCCCCTAAAATTTCGAATTTTTTCAAACCCTTTCTTAGTAAGCACCTATGGCCCTAGAGGAAGCTACATACCAAATTTCATCCCAATATGTTCCGTAATTTTGGAGAAATCGTGATTTAGTAATTTTTACCCCCCAACCCCCCTAAAATTTCCAATTTTTTAAAACCCTTTTTTAGTGAACACTTATGGCTCTAGAGGAAGCTACATACCAAATTTCATTTCAATCCGTTTGTTAGTTTTTGAGGAATCGTGATGAGTGAGTGAGTGGTATTTCGCTTTTATATATATAGATGTAATGTGTACGGATGTTTTGTTAAATACCCTCTACTTATAGATATTACCCAACTGATTTATTACCTGTGATACAGATATTTTAGAGATAAATCGATATTTAACAGACGAGATTATTTACGTAGGGCAATGATCTACCTTTGTAAGGAAGATGTAAATGCGATTCTTAATACTCATAACGATTTAAGTATAAAGTGTATATATAATTTGAATAAACATCCATTCTTACGTTTGTACTGAGTAGGAATGTATATGGTCAATCATGTCCCAAATCTCTATAACGCGAAGTTGGTTAATTTAAACCTCGGTATCTCGAACTTCAATCAGTAGAAAACTGGAATTTATTCATCCCCCCTGAGATTCCATTCATCGAGAGTCGACTGTGTAATTTAATACGTTACACTTCAAAGTAGTATTTTTCAAAGTTTTGCTACTCGAGGCGCAGTTCTAATGCGTGTCCTATTCGACTTCCAGGTTAAGAATCTATTTATTGGTGACATGGTATTTTTAATGCACCTTATTATTATTTTAGGACCTATGTTTATCATATTACGCACTTTTTGAAGTTGTACTTCTTTGCGCCCGTTGTAATCGGGATGGGGTGTCGGTCGAGAAACCGCGTCACGCGTTAGGAGTAAAATCCGGAGAGTGCCTTTTTATACCTTTCTTCGTATATTCGTATACTTTCCTATACTTCAAAACGTCGAATTGACTTGAAACTTTGCACACTTATCAAGGACCGATGACAGTGCAATATTAATTTTGTTGGGTGTAGTAAGTGAACACTGATCATGGTCTCCAGAACACGACGTGATTTTCACCCCTTCGAAACGTCGGATTGATTTGAAACTTTGCACACTTATCAAAGACCGATGACAATGCAGTATTAATTTTGTTGGGTGTAGTAAGTGAGCACTGATCATGGTCCCCAGAACACGACGTGATTTTCACCCCCTTCAAAAAGTCGGATTGATTTGAAACTTTGCACACTTATCAAGGACCGATGACAGTGCAATATTAATGTTGTTGGGTGTAGTAAGTGAGCACTGATCATGGTCCCCAGAACACGTTTTCGGCAGTCATTAAAAATTTTATATGCAGGGTGATTCACGACGATATGCAGAAACTTCGGGAGCTCATTCATTTTGTTGGGTGTAGTAAGTGAGCACTGATCATGGTCCCCAGACTAACTGTGACCAACCAAACAGATGCAACGATAGTATTCATAAGCGTATGTAACAAAGAAGGCAAAATGGGATATTAATTTTAAAATATGCCTTCACTGTTGGTTGGTGTTTTTATAAAAGAATATGCTATCATTTACAAAATAGTAGGGCTACTCTAAGTTACGACTAATTTTTCCCAAAATATATTAAATCAATAGTAGGTCTACCTGTCTATACCATTGGATGGCCAAAGAAGTATAACTTCCACCGTCTGGTCCGACGCAGACCCAATTTTTTTTTTCATTGTTTTGATGTGAGTAATGCGCCTGTAAAGTAAGGTCTATTATGTTAAAGAAGTAGGCCTTCTGTAATGTGTATTACGAACATTAATTAAAACCATTTTTAGTAATATACCTACACACTTTAATAAATGTTTTGGAGTGGCCCAGGGTTAAAGATATATGGAGTTTATCCTGAAAATATACCTTGCACTTCCTAAAGCCGCGTTTGAACCAATTGTTAACAACAAAATTTGTTGCCAACATGTTGTTAACATATTGACAACAAGTGAACGCACAAGTTGGCAATAAGTGGACAACAAGTTGACAACAAAATAATTTGCTCATACTACACAAACGCACGTGCTATGGGATTGGCCTTGACTACTGTCTGTTTACAGTTTAGTTGATAGCATGGGCCTTATGGAGGCTTGCCGCTCTACTACCTGACCTAACTTACATCGGCTCCTATTCACTACCACATTGAAATTATGAATATCCTTGTCTCAGTGGATTAATTCAAGATCCAAATTTCTTCACTTCAATAACGTACCTCATGTTTAAGTAAACCCCATTATGAAGTTTAAACTAACATTACGTTAGTTTTATTCTAACGTGTATTGCCGTGCTATTTTAACTCTAACAAATTGTTAAAATTGTTTTCTGAAAGCAAATATATTCTCCCAAATATAATAAAATACACTCTAAATAATTACTATATTGCTATACATCAGAATTTATGTCATGATAGATAGTACAGCACCAATAATGCTCTGATGTTTTCTGTAAACTAAAGTTAGTGCTTATTTGTCTCAATCCTTAATTCATTTTGATAACAAATTTTGAATATAAAGATTTTTCTCAAGTTTTTATATTATTATTCAGTTATTGCTGAACAATCATTTACTTTATTAAAAAAACAGCTCTTCCATCAAAATAAATGTAAACAAAACAACTATTTTTGCACTTTTTATTAATGTTCCACATTAATACAAATTATTCTTGAAAATATAAATATCAATAAAAAACAATATCAAGGGATACGTATTCCTAATAACTAGTTTAGATGAGTTTCATGAGGTTGATGTTTTCATCTGGGCTGCTAGCGTAAGATCTCCGTTTCAATAGCATGGACAATGCCTGCCCATGCTATCAACTAAACTGTAAACGGACAATACAACTGGAGTGATGACGAGTGTTACCCCACTTGTAACAGTTATGTACGCAAATGATTGTTACAATAACTACTAAATAGGTTGACAGGTTGATATTCTATAACATTTTACACCAAGGCCGTAGCCGGAGGGGGGGGGGGTTAGGGGTCAAAACCCCCCGAAATCCCGAGATTTAGTAGTAAAAATTAAATTATAAAATAGACAACACAATAGAGGATCCAACAACATACTGTATTTTGGATCATTGTGCATTGCATGCATACTGATATTTAGATTTACTTGATTAAACTACAACGTACAATACACACGGATGCAGTGGATGCAGTAGGTTACAGCCTTACTCTCTTGTGAGCTTGATCTGATCTATTAAATAAGAAAACTATGAAGGTTCAACAAAAATACTTTACTTTAACAAAACACGCAATGCAATGTGTATTGAGTGTATTGAAAATACTCCCAATAGGGGGGGGGGGGGTTGTCTTGCGAAGCACGCAATGCATTTCGTATTGAAAATACTTCCAACACGGGGGTTGGAGTGCGAAGCACGCAATGCATTGTGTATTGAAAATACTCCCAATTTGGGGGTTGGCATGCAATGCACTGTGAGTCGGCCGCTTGTCATAGTGTTCAGTGTCAAGTTCACATGTGCGTCCTTAGCAGTGAAAGTGTTAAAAGGGTTTAGATTCAAAACCCTGGTCTTGACCAGACCCCCCCCCCCCCCCGAAAAGTTTCCTGGCTACGGCCTTGTTTTACACTAAACATTTCACTTGAAACACGACCGATATGAACAGACGGTCCAATTGACTACAAATATTCCGATTATTGCGGGAAGAATGCCTCGTGGTTAGATTTGATTTCGGACCACGGTTTGCGGTAAAAGTGCGGTGAGGCTGGAATGTAGTTGTCACGGATTATCCGAAGGACTCAACATTTTTAGTTTAGTGTAGGATTGCTAGTTTTGCGGTAGTTTTTGCCTAAGTTACAAAAAGTTTCCCTCGAACTAATTAGTTTGCCAAAGTATCGTCAAACTTATTTGATGGAAAACCTTTGATCAAAGAAATTTATTTGATAGTGTAATATGTGCCTAAAAATATTCACTTCCAAATTAATAGGTGACAAAACTATTTATAAACTAGTAAACCCCCGTGAAAAATCACAGGCGGGTTAATTTACTGATGTACTATTAAAAATACTATTTAAAAATAACACACTTTATCTAGGCGTACTTAACTGTGCTGACGGGAATTTTTAACTCTGTAAATGTATACAATTATAAGGATTATAAAAATGTAGGAATATTTATAGAAATTTTGTATTTATGAACGTTTTTATAATTTTAAAGAAAGATAAAAATATTACCGTTTAATTGCTTGTTATTTAATATTGATAGTTCAAATGATTTAGAAGTTATTAATATTATAAGGAACAAATTAATAATCGAATATGTTTATAATATGTTATACGAAGACGTACGAATGTTTCCGACGTTAAACGAATAGGTATTTCCTATTTAAATTTGTATAAACGAATATTTTGATGATAAAAGGTTGTATTTACATACAGTTTATAACCTCAAAGCAAATATTATAACGTATTACAACATACATTTTTGTTCTACAACTCATATTTATAAAAAATCTACTTCATGAGAAATTATAATGATTGAAGTTGTAAACATAACCCCAAAGTATAATCTACACTGGGTTTGCTTAAATATTACAGATGATGGCTGAAATCAGATATTAAATTATATGTTACTCACGTACGGACGTACAGTCGCTTTTATATTATTTGATAAAGAGTTATGGTGTGCGTTGGGTCGAAGTAGGAAGAGGACTTTAAACTATATAACTTCTTAAAGTTAAGTTCAACATTTTTATAATTTAAATTTGTTCTTCTTCTTTTTTAGAATGAAGTCTTAAGACCGATTGTGGTAGCGCCTGTTCCAGAAACGTTAGTGGTCCAACAAACCCCAGTTGCAGAAACTAGACCGATCGTTGTCGCAGAAACCGGACCAGTTGCTCCCGCAGCCCCAGTCCTTCCTCCCGCAATCACCTCCGACTCTATCGCTCTTCCCGTAAAAGAACCTGCAGTCTTCGTCGCTCCGGCAGTCGTCCCTGCACCAGTACAAGCTGCACCAGCAGTAGTCTCCGCTCCTATAGTACAAGCCGCACCGGCAGTAGTCTCCGCTCCTATAGTACAAGCCGCACCAGCAGTAGTCCCCGCTCCTGTTGTACAAGCTGCTCCGGCGGTCGTTCCTGCTCCGGTACAAGCGGTCGTCTCTGCTCCTGTCATCGCTAGTGCTGTCAGCGCTCAGCACCACGCTCAAGACGAACTGGGACAGTACAGTTACGGATACGTCAATCCACTCTCTGCCAAAGAAGAAATTAAAACTGCCGATGGTATTACTCGAGGAGGGTATTCGTACTTAGACTCCCATGGATTGGTTCAAAACGTCAACTATGTTTCGGATGATGTAAGTATATACTTTTACGTACGTTAGACAGCGTGAATATATTCAGGGTCGTCCTCTGTATAAGGTCGTGGTAAGAACGGATGCGTAGTCTGACGACTAAACGGTCGTGCGTACTCGTCAGAGTGAAAGAAACAATGGGAAACAGGTTTGGATGGTCACAGTGGAGGGGACTTAGGCCGGTCTCACACATTGGAACCGACTAAGTGCGACTATTGGCCGTACGTAATCGCACGATTACGAAGGAACTTTCCCGATTGTGGGAATGTAATCAGCGCTCTCAGATTGGAATCGATTTGGCAGTGTTGTTTGATGAAGTTGAAAGAAGTATTTGTGAGTTAATAATAATAATTAAATTGAAAATTTGATTCTGTTGATTCAAGAAAGGGAGAGCCTCTGCAATAAAAAAAAGAATCAAACTCTCCATGCTCTTCTCTCTTCGTGAATATCTGGTTAACCCATTCCGTTCTTGACATCTTCTTCTTCGCCTAATCAACAAACTACTACTTTCAACCAGGTAAAACAATACGTTCATATTTTAAATAAAGTATTAAATAAAAACTGCAACGAAATTCAAACACATTCACGTAATCGCCTGCTGTTTACGACCACCGACTACGAGGGGTATGCTCCAATGTGAGAGCTCCAACAATACGACCAAGTTGGTCCGTAGTCGGTTCCAATGTGAGACCGGCCTTAATCTTGCGTAGTCGTTCGTGCACGTCAGACTGTATCCGTGTAACAAACTCGTTTGTTTTTTATTGCATAGTCGTACGACCAAAATGGCGTTTACTATACTGATCCGCTGCGATTGTAAGTAAACCAATTATGTTATTTTGCAAATTAAAGACGAAGTCGTACGACCAGCACGCATCCACTCTGACCGCGACTTCAATCCGACGAGTACGCACGACCGTTTAGTTTAAACATTTCGCACTTTGTTTACATTAAAATACGCTCGCTGACATTATCTCTGGTAGAATTGGGCACTGGCACTTTATTTGATATAAGATGCAGTATAGTGTCGGCCTGGAACACACACGGAGTTTTCGTCCGATTGGTTTATTTACCGCTGACGGTAGCTGTGCAGCCGTTCGCTGCCGCTACAATCGACGGATTTTGCACCGTCTCCGCCGAAACAGTGGCGAACGCGACCAAACGCACGCCAATTTTCCTTATTTTCGTGTTTTTTTCGTAGAATACTATCGTTCAGTCTCGTTTGTAGTTCGTCAAATGACGAAACCGACATTCTTATATAATTTTAAAATGTTTCTTCTAGTTCCTCAAATCAAGAAAGACAGTGTAGAATGCTCCAAAATATTCTCTTCCTTTACTTATTGATTGGATGAACCCAAATAAGTATATTTTTTCGCTTACTTTTCAGTCGGCGGCGGAATAACAATAAAGCGAGAGTTGCTCTCTGTTCATATCGATAAAACATTAAAAGAAATAATATATTACATAACACACTTTGTGGTTGACGAACTAGACACTTCACTTTAATGAATTCCAATGGGGCTTTTTGACGGCGTCGGAAATTTTACCGCCCTGTGTGCACACTTTAATTTTTATGAGCGGCGACGGTAACTAATCCGCAGCCGACGAAAAAACGCCGTGTGTGTTCCAGGCCTATGGGGTTAGAGGCAGCGCACGGAAAGATTTGGCGGGGGATGAGTCCATGATTGCTATTCTAAATTATTCTAAAATAAGCCTGAATTACAATTAGAAGTGGAAAATTATACACACCAATATCATTTTAAAGTACTTTTGGGAAGCCTAAAACGTGTTATTTTGCATCTTAATTCTTTAAACTTTTCCATCCCCCCCCCCCCCCCCATACGGCCGTCCTGGTTACGCTTATAGCTGTGGCAGACAGTACTTATAGTAACATAACTTACTCATCATTTAACGTCGGTAGTTTTATCATGAGATATATGAGAACCGTTCATAGGTTAAACATTAATCATATTTCACGGTACAGCCAAGGTATTAATTATACGCAGGAAAGTAGAGCTTCATACTTCACTTTATTAAGGCGTGAGGCATAAGCCTCGTGTTAGTTAATCGATATAGAAATAGTTGTTTAATATACTTTAAGCGTGGGAGAAGACTTACTCAACTTTGTGCATTTTAGAGCAAACTTGCTCACGTTTAAAATCTAGTAATTGAAATAAATATAGACCTCTCGCTTTTAGTATTAAAATGATTCAAATCGTGAATCACAATAAACTTGTTTGATTCATTGAAATCAATAAATCCCTATCAAATAGTAATAATAATAATTTGTATTTTTGAAGCGAAGTTAAATACCGTTGGGTCCTCTTTTCCACTTTTTTTTTATTATATTGGTTGCACGGTCCTAAAAGACCCTGCCGGCGTCGACCAAATTGATCTTTTGCCCCCTTATTTTTTCCTAATTACTCCCACCCAGTGATACCTGTCTTCCTCATAAAGGAACAGATGCTACCTATTGGGTTTCCTAGGATGGTTTCCCTTTCCTGCCCTAGGGGGCCTAGGGTGAAAGTTCTGGCTCTGCCTAGAGCCTCACATTCCAGAAGGATGTGTTCCGCCGATTCTTCAGCCAATCCGCATTTCCTACATATACTCTCCTCAGCAATCCCTATTCTATGTAGGCGTTTAGTGTCCCGTTAATAGGCCAACCACCCATCTCATGGTATCCCTTCCTAGCGAGATAAGTTCTTCAGCATGTTTCCTGCCTTTCTTGAACAACTTCCTGACAAGTCCACCTGTTCCTGAAACCCTCCAGGCTTTGTCTTTGCCCTCCTGCATCCACATCTCAACCGATGCTCTGGCATGCCCATAGGAAATCCCAAGCACCGGCTCAGGGCCCACAAGAGGAGACTCATCCACTTAGCTTCGAAATACAAAATTCATAAATTATTCATTTCTCTGAATCCTACTTCCTGGACCATTATTGTAACTTTTTAAAATTAATTTACTAACCTTCAAATGGTCCTATTAATTTCCCTCTACTACTACTGGGTCTTACTAGTTTCGACACAACCTATGCCATTGACGAAGACGAAAATTCTAGACGACAATCACATAACACAAATCACTACACAACGCATAAAAGTATAAACACGTAATGATCACCATTAAAGTATTGTTAAAAAATTAAAGTGGGACATAGCTTTCCCGTTTGTACATAGAGTACCCGTTTGTACTTGTGTGGAAAGCTATGTACCATTTTAAATCATTTAACGACCCTTTAATGGTGAACATTACGTGTTTATACTTTTATGTCTTGTGTAGTGCTTTGTGTTATGTGATTGTCGTCTAGAATTTTCGTCTTCGTCAATGACATAGGTTATGTCGAAACTAGTAAGACCCAGTAGCAGTAGAGGGAAATTAATAGGACCATTTAAAAAGGTTAGTAAATTAGTTAAAAAATTCATAAATACATCAAAATTCCCACAAGAAACAAAAACTAACAAACAAACAAGAAACTATAAAATAATAATCACTTCTAAAACATAATGTACAAAACTAAGAAAACTAAACTATAAAAATGTATCTTTTAAGTAAAATAAACTGAATGTAATAAATTATGTTATACAGAAGTAATTTATATATTTGTCGACGTTCAGGCACCTAGCGGTCGATAGCAAAACTATTGGTTTTCGCGTAGGCTTAACTGCGCGCAGTTTTTTGCGATTTTTAAGACGTAGGTGATTATGATTGGTCAAATGGTTTGCTACTGGAAGGGGGGGGAATACCGAAGGCTAGCCGGGCGAACAACTAAGAGAGCTGCATCGTGTACAGCGCACGACACATAGATAATTTTGAAAAACCTAAATAACTTTTGTAGAAAAAAAAGACATTAACTTGAAATTGACGTGGTGCACCCTTAAAACCATGCAGATCGTGGTCGCAAAATTGTATCCAAATCGGATCAAAACAACATCGAACTTCGTAATCCGACCAAACGAGTCGTTCGGAAATCGTATCTCCACTCTGTTTTGATGGAATCACTAGCAATGAATACTTAAAAGTTAAGAAGCGCCGATCCTGTGCACTAAATTCTAACACATTTTTCTAAATTGAAGTTGTAGTACAGCAATGAACCACGAGGAAGCGCTGGCAAACCATCTAACTCGAGGTGAAGTGCGAGGGAGCGCGAGATACAATGTTTTCTTCCCCTCTCTCTCTGGTACGTGGCGACCAGACGAAGCGAAAGCGACACTTAGTATGTCGCACTCTCTCGCTCCTGACCGCGCACAAAATGGTTTTCCAGCGCTGCGTCGCGGTTCATTGCTGTACTACAACTTCAAGTTAATAAAATCTGTTACAATTGAGTCCATAAGACCTGCGCTTCTTAACATTTAAGTATTCATTGTCACTAGTAAGTAAGTTGTCATTGTCGTACTAATTCATACCTTGTGTGTCTTGTCCTAGGTAAACGGTTTCCGTGTTGCAGCTTCAAATATTCCTCAGCAAGTACAGCCTGTGGAGATCCCGGACAGCCCGGAAGTCGCAGCAGCAAAAGCTAAGTTTTTCACCGCCATCGCTCAAGCAAAGGCTGCAGTAGAACACTAATCGGACATCGGAGGACCCGTGTTCTGGTTATTCAGCCGGTTATAATAAAATTCCATACTGACCTGTATTTCGTTAGTTATAAACATAGTTAGTAAATAATGTTAGTAAACAGTAGGTCTACACAGATGTAGTAAACTGACCAAAGACACGACAGTGAGTTTAGATCAGTTTATTGTTTCCACGAAAATATTTATTGTAAAAAATTTTAAAAAATAAATAAAAAGGTATTAATAATAAACATAATTTACATCAACTATTTTAAGTGTAACAAAATGTTCTTATTAATTATAATACCTCTATGTCTATCCTATTCTGTTTAGTTTCCTTCGTCAAACTTTCTGAATAATATTCTTTCAGAGGATGAAAAACAGTCAACAACTACAGGCACTTGAGCAAACCGCTACTAACCTGACTAAAAACATCAGTACCCGGTACATCTCTGTTTAACACGTTCACTGCTAAGGACGCACATGTGACCTTGACACTGAACACTATGAGAAGCGGCCGGCGCACACTGCATTGCGTGCTTCGCACTCCAACCCCCGTATTGGGAGTATTTTTAATAGACAATGCATTGCGTGCTTCGCACGCCAACCCTCTTATTGGGAGTATTTTCAATACACGGTGCATTGCGTGCTTCACACGCCAATTTTAAGCCTATGTGTTAAAATATTAGTGATTATTACGTAGACAAGTTTAAAAGTAAAGTAATTTCTATTCATTTAGGCTATAAATATAAAAAATAAAAGGTCAGCTCCTAGCATAGGAAATACGAAATTTGCGTAGCAGTGAACGTGTTAAGGGCGAGGTAAACATCCACTAGTTCGTTTGAAGGTTGAGTCGCATTAGAAAGCGGTGTGGGAAAATGTTTTTTTTTTCTTCACTTACGCCCTTTCCCCACACCCCCGGCCCATCGCGCCAGTTCGAGGCCAAGTGCCAGAATTCACGCCGATATCTGTAAATGACAGATAATTCCCACAGCAAATAAAATAATGCTTTGAACACATATGTCTAATTTGAATAAGGCTCGTTTAAGGTAGACTATTTGTTTAGTCAAACCCAACCTTCCAGGATTGCCAATAAAGAACAACCTGCTGTAGGAAGTAGATGTCCCCTTCCACCTCTAAGTTACCGTTTCACTTGACAACACTTCTATGTTGTAGAATACGGTCAACAACTAAATGACAGATAGTACCCACAGAAAATAAAGTAATGATTTCAACACTTTTATGTTGTAGAAAACGGTCAAGCGGTTTATGTTATTGTCTGTTAACTTACAAATTTCAAGTTAAACAGTGCTCTTATTTATTTTCTCAATATATGCTTACATTTTTTACTAAAACAAAACGTAAAAACGAAATCGTTAGAAATATGAGCAACGAAACTTTAACATTTTGATAGCATTTTGATTGAATAACCAAAACTAACTAAACTGTTATAAGAAAGTCTCGAGATGTTGGTTTTTATTTTTCAGAAACTCTAACTTCTTTTTAAATATTGAAAACTTTAAGTGCCCAAGCTTGACATTGTTTGAAATAGTGTGTCATTAGAAATGTTTGGTTTCAGAGATAGCTACTCATTGGGTACTATTGGCCATGGGTTCTCTTCTCAGATGCACTCATCGTGCTACCAAGCTCGTCCACAAGCTGATGAATAAGCACCCGCGGACAATGAGGAGGGTTAGTGTTACACCCCACGGCACTAATTCTTAAAACCTTTGGGAGCATACCAAATCCCATTTATCACGGGTAACGGGTGGTTCCCTAAGGTACTGATGTGGGGTAAGGCATGTGCGAAAGTGATGCCTGCCTGTCATTCGTTCGCCGGGGCTTGGTAAACCTTGCCAACACGAGTACCTGAGGAATGAACTTAGGTTTCCCTTTAAGGGCTTCAGGATGGAATCCTATGATTCTTCTTGCAGGGAATGCATGCACAGGGCTAGCGTTATACACCTTAAAACCTTTGGGTGCTCACCCATTCCCATGTCCAAATAAGTATGTGGGCAACGGGCGGCAATCCTCGATACTGATACGGGGTAAGGTAAGCACGTAAGTGCTGCCTGCCGGTTACTCGTTTTCTGGGGCTTGGGAAACCTTGCCATCAACGAGGACTTGCGGAGAATGTCTTGTACTTATCGTACGCAGAGAATGGGACGGTATCCAGGAGATCTGAACGCCGTTAGGATTCCACGGGGTGATCCGGTGGACCTGAAGGATATCTCCGAAGCCGTAGTTGGATTTTTTCTGGCGGGCCAGTAACCAGTCTTGGCCTTATAGTTGTGGACGTGTTACTACGGTCTCACGGCGCACATACTGCTACCACGTGGCTAGGGAGCCCTGATGGAGATTTAGGCCTTCAGTACCCTAGCAACTGAGGTCGGACTCGTGGGGGCAGTGTCACTGTAGAATTGTAGATATAATCAAACTGTAACAGTTTAGGCAAGAGTGGGTGTTGGTGAAAAGCCCACTGGGATCACATTTGCCTCACCTAACACAACTTGTGTTCTTCTCTTATACTACTGTCATCGGGTACTGCTGACAGAAGTGAAAACTTAAAACTATGAAATAACAGTGTTTTTTTTTTAATTTCAAATTAATTGTAGTATCAAAAATTGAAATTTTATAATTTGTAAATTAAAATGATTATCATTAGTCTGCTTTTCACCTTTTTATAACGTCTATTTATTTATTAATCAAAAAAAAAATAATGGACTGCGCAAGCACATTACAAAATATAAATAAAACTTAATTGACAAAATAATTAATCAATATAGGCAAAACAAATACAGCCATAGCCTCCCAACCCTCCCCACCCCCACACTATTTTTACGCTTTAAAATACAAATTTTGCAAAATCCTTTCTTAGTCTGAGTATATCACGCGATACGAATATGCCTTTATTGTATTTGCATATTAAGTAACTTTTGCCAAATGTTGATTCTACGTCAGTGAGGACAAAACCATCATACATATTATAGATGACTGAATATAATATACGATGACTGATATATAGCAAGGCCGTAGCCCATAGCCAAGGGGGGGGGGGGATGGGGTCAAACCCATACCCCCCCCCCGAAATCCCGAAATTTAGCAGTAAAAATGAATACTAGGTTTAAAAAGTGCAAGTTAAATTATAAAATTGACAACACAATAGAGGATCCAACAACATATTTTACATCATTGTGCATTGCATGCATACTGATATTTAGATTTACTTAATTAAACTACAACGTACAATACACATGGATGCAGTAGGTTACAGCATTACTCTCTTGTGAGCTGTGAGCTTGATCTGATAAGAAAACTATGAAGGTTCAACAAAACTACTTTACTCTAACAACAACAAAAAATCATGCATCATCCTACGTCCTATTTTTTTTAATGGATAACTATGTCAACATTTTTAAAATAAGTATGAAAATTGTTGTTTAACACGTTCACTGCTACGAAAATTTCGTATTTCCTATGATAGGAGCTGACCTTTTATTTTTTATACTTATAGCCTAAATGAGTAGAAATTACTTTATTTTTGATCCTTTCTATGTAATAATAATTAATATTTTAAGGCAGACGCACATGTCATAGCACATAGGCTTAAAATTGGCGTGCTAAGCACGCAATGCACTGTGTATTGAAAATACTCCCGATACGTAGGTTGGGGTGCGAAGCACGCTATTCATTGTGTATTGCAAATTACAAAAGATTACCTTCAAAATTCGATGAAAGAAAAGATTACTGTTTCGTCATGGTATTGCACACCCTTAAAGTCTATTGGGGCACGAATGTTGTATTTCTTTTCTTATAAGTATAATTATCACTTTTACTATTATTGTCCTTAGGGTCAATAACAAAAATTATTAAACTATGATCTGTCAAATTAAAATGATTGATACTTACTGTTACTATCAAATTGACTGGTCCCCTAAAAAATAAACAATCAATACAGTTAAATGTATTATTAGATATTCTAGTAGGTTCTTGTAATATGTCAATATTCATATCACCTGTAAAACTATATTTTTACTTCTACCGTTGGACAATTCATATTAAAACATCCTTGCTTGAAATAGATGTTTAGTCCAGTAGAATTATAGAAATTGTTTTGAAAATTTATTGTAATTCGGTTCAGAACGCCATGTGGAAAAATCGATGTATTTATGCATAAAGTAAATGGTATTTTTCCAGATCCACTTTTGAACATCCAGATCATTTTTTAAATAGGGGTTAATATGCAAAAATCGAAAAAATCGGTTTTGTTTAAATAGTTTGAAGACAATTGCCAATGGGTATTTAAAATTTTATATACTTGTAGGGTATTAAAAAACGGTTAATTTGAGGCCTCGTAAGTTAAAATCGGTTAATAATTTGTATAAATAATTGCAAAAAAACCCGATTAAATTTACTAAATTTTCAAGTATTTTTCATTCTTTGATAAAAGAACCTAGACCCTCGAAACTTTCAGAAAATATTTCTTTTATGGCTCTTAAGTTACCACTGAAATTTAATTAAAAAATATCAATTGGTTTACGAGATATTTAATTTACTTATTAAAAAAGGGTTAAATGTTAATACAAAATAGACTCAGTTGCCGTCCTCGTAGGACGCTCGTCCGGGGCTCATATTTATCGGCGAGACTTATATTTTTAGTATACGTTTAGGGTAAATCAAATTTTCATTATTTTAACCCTCAAAAGTCTGAAAAAGTATGACTTTTTAAGTTAGGTTTTTTGGAAATAGCTTTGCAACAAATAGAAATATCGGTATGCCACTTTAATATTCCAATAACTGGCATTTTAAACTTATTAAAAACACAACTTTTGCTCTTGCTCAACTAGAAACCGAGATATTTTTTTATTAATAATTTGTTTATACACATTAATCGTCGGTGCTAGTTCAATACTTAAACTTAAACTTTCTTTAAGTGCAATAAATGTATGAATTCAAAGAGACTGCAGTTGCTGAGCGGTGAAAGATGGGGGGGGGGGGGGGGTTATAGTCATCACTGCTATGCGTCCAGAAAATTGAAATTTGCAAGTTAAAATCCAATGCCGATGAAAAATTTGTTGTTTTCCTGTTATTTATGGATCGATTTCGATGGTTTAAAAAAAATCTGGGGTAGAAAATTAATTAACAACAATAAATTTTATGGTACGAGGTATTAATTTAAGTGATGAGTTGTTGAAGTTTAACAATACAAGAAATGAAATTGTAAAAAAGACACTGATGCACTTTTTTAAATATTAAAAAAAAATTATTTAAAATTTCTAAATTTCAAGCAACGTAAAAACTCAAAATATTCTACAGTTTAGTAGATAGATGTTCACTGAAACAGATCTGTTACTTATACTCGAACTACTTTTAAACCGGCTTAAAAAAAAAAAAAAAAAAATGTGTGTTCCCAATCCTCTCCAGTTAGGACCAATAACAAACGGAATATTTTCGGCCCCTCTTGGTTTAGAGAAAGCTAAACATTGACATTATTGAAAACCCCATATCTATAAAGTCGTTTATTTAGAAAAAAAAAGTATTCAAACAAAACATAGAAAAACAATCTTTTTTGCAATAAACATTTTTTATAACCAATTGATGCAAATTTGAACAAAAGTAATATTACTGTTAGTTTTAACGTTGTACTACAAATTAAAAAAAAAACAAACAAAAAAAGATCGAAATCGGTCAATAAAAAACGGGGAAACAACAGGTTAGTTGTCTACAGGCAACATAAGTTCTAACTCCAGTCCCGGATTACAACAGGAAATCCGAAGCAGACTGCCGACCTCATATTTACCACGGTTGACGAGCAATGATATCGATCTATAGTGTAAACAATCACCCCGCCAGCACGATACAAGTCATTACATTTAGCAAACATATTATACCCTGGTAAATTATAAAACTTAACTTCGACACTATTTACCCATATCTCTGAAAAGGCCACACAATCCGGTTTCGTTTCTAAACTATCCAGAAAAACAACAAGCATGTCAAAAGTGTTTTTCTCTTAATACATTCTGTTGTATGTTAAATTTAACACTTTATCTCAGAAGCAAAAAACCAAATAGCCGAATGAGTGTAACAGTTTCTCTGACTGCATTTTCAATGTAATAACTGTATACCGTATCATATTTCCTTTACCGGTCCTCCATCTTACTTCCTGGAAGTATTTTGCCTCCCGTAATCCAGAGATATCCGTTACTTCTTTTGGCCTCTCTGGATATCGCAAATAAGTTGCGCTTTCCGGAACAAAGCCTTTCATTTATGTATACGGGACATCCATATGCAAATTCATATGATGTTTTGAGAAATCACGATTTAATCGCCCTTCTGAAGCAACCCCCCCCCCCTCGTCAAACCGTCTCACAACCTTCACTATTAATCCAGGAGGCCCATTAGAACCCACTATCTTCTTGAAGTGATGACAGGCATCACCATTTCATTTTCTATGAGAAATTACAATAAGTTACATAATATATTTTATTTATACTTCGAAAACATTTTTGTTACTACTAATAAAGTTAAAAATACCGTTTTTCAATGCATATTTCGTGTAATTTCTTAAAATATTTAGTGCTTCCTATATTCTTTTCAAAGAATGATTTATTAGATAACATGAATGGTATTTCGATTAAAAAGTTTTCGTGTTATTATCATTTACGTAATCGACCTTTCAACATCAACATAGTTTTCTTTAGTTATAAACTCGTTGGATAAGTTGAACGCTTTTTTTATCAAACAAAAACCAGTGTTGAAATCGGCGTAGTTGTTCTCGAATTAAGCCTCGGCTACGATACGAGCGGTGAGCGGCGGGCGGTGGGCGGCGAGCGTTACTAGCAAATTGCCTGAGCGGCGGACGTGGCTACGATACAAGCGGCAACATTTTCACAGTCAACGAGATGACGTCACACGAGGAGCTAGTGCTGACGGAAATACTTAGTGAAAGACCAGTATTTATAGGAAAATCACAATATAGGAGTACTATATCTTTAACCGTAGACTTAAGTGATCTTTACTTTTGTCCAGAAATTCAGGTGTAACCCTGGTAGAGGGTATTTTAAAAATATATACTTCCTGTGAAAATAACAATGTTAAACAGTCCCACAACAGAAAGTTTAAATCCTTTATGAGGTTTAAAAATTAAATAAAGTCTTGAACAGAATGCCAAATTCCAAAATTATAACCGCACAGAATCTTTTTTGTTTACAGTCGGATTTTCTTAAAATTTGGATTTTAACATAAATTCAGGTGTAACCCCGGGGAGGGAGTAATTTGTAAATATATGCTTCCTGTGAAAATGACAATGGTAAGTAGTCCCATAACAGACAGTTTTTATCCATAGGTGTTGTTTATTCCATAATTCATGGTGTTTAAATAATAAATAAATCCTTGAACTTCATATAAAATTCCGAAAGTATAATCACAAATATTAACATCTTTTTTGATTAAAATAGGATTTTCTTGAAATTTTGTATATAAGTGGTCGTTAGTATGCCATGAACGTATACGTATCAAAAATACTTAATTTTGCCTTTTTAACCAATATCATATGTTTGTTGAAATCGGGCGGCAGTCGAAAAATAATCTAACTGATTTGATCCTGAGCGGCGAGCGTTAGCCAACGCACATCCGCCGCTTTTATCGTAGCCAGCCAACGTGTTTAACAAGGAAACTCCATCAGTTAGATAATTTTTGTGCGCCGCTTGCACCTGCTACTGCCGCCTGCCGCCCGCCGCCCACCGCTCACCGCTCGTATCATAGCCGAGGCTTTATAGCCATTTCTGTGCTGATATAATGTAAACATCTAGATTTTTCTACTGTCACGTCCCGACCCGTCTTTTTCCAGAGGTATGCTCCCTGTGTAATGAAATGGAGGTGGCTATACACACCCGTCTCACTAATTTAATTTCTTTGAATGTACGTAATAATTATATTATTTTTTAAACGTTAACCTCCAACTTAACTATTTGTGTCCGCTTCAGTAATATTAAATTTTAATTATAAATTATAATTAGTTTATGTTAAAATAAAATGCTTACTTTTTTTCTAGCTGGTATAATTACCTGGGGACAAGTGATTTGCTATATTAACTTAAAATAACAATATGTACATAAACGTAATGAATAACTATGTAAATATTCCAGTATCAAACAACAGTAGTCCGGGAGTGACGGTGCGTCACCGCCTCGCGCTCATTAAAAACGATTTCATAACGATGTAATCATTTTATCACAAATCGGTGAATTGAAAAGTTTAGATCAATTCATTGGCTACAACTTTCCCGTTGGAAGTTTTTTGTAACCCAAAAATAAAAATATTTCTCGCTTAGTAACTTTTCCATGTCAGTCAGTGATAATTCTAAAATATTTTCAATAATTAAAATTCGTAATACCTGTTAAAATACAAGTTTTTATACTGATAGAATCCGTACTTTATGTACATTAAGAATATCTAAGTTTTATTTTACTGAAGCTTAACCGTCGAGTTACAACAGCGAGTAAACGTCAGCGCGCATAAGGAGTCCACTGCTGTAGTCTTCGCAGTTATCATCGCAGTGACGTCATAGGCGACCGATACTGGGTCACCGTAAATGAGCAAAATGGTATAGCCCTTGTTATAGAGCCCTGACCTAGTTCCATGTCAGTGACTGAGTATGCTTTTATTTTAATCAAATAGTTCACCCCTTTTCCCGAAATGATGTAACTTTTATCGAAATAGTAATAAATAAAAACTTTCGTAAATAAAAATGAACATATTATTCAACAATTAATTATTCAACACAATATATTTTGTTGGCTCCGTATCAGAGATAGTACCAAAATAATGATTTCTTTTCATCATAATAACACTTTTTATCTATACTTGAATATATAGTTAAAATACACTAGTCATTGCTAAACAACTTTAGGAGTCATACGGCTTCCTTACTCTATTCACGTCTGTTAAGTTCCTCTCGTAAACGCAAAGCTCGTAGTGTGCTTTACAATAAAAATTTAGTTAATATTAAAAAACTAAATTAATTTCACAGATAATACAATAACTTCTTCGTCGTCTTTGGCTTAGAGTTTTTGTAAACTTTTAAATAAATAATGCTCATAGATCTATCGAAAGTACTTGCTTACTTTGTTTAGATTTAAACATGAATAGTTGGCGTCAAATGATTTTTCTAAAATATAAATAAGCAAGAGTCCGTAGCAAACATAGCCTATATTTCAATATTAGTGACCACATTTTAATATTGCCTGTGGCAGGAAACATCTGTACATGATCTTTAGGAAGTGGCATTGCCAAGAATAACAACTATGTATTAAATCAACAACTACTTCTTACAGTAAACAGAAACTTAAATTATTTGTTACTACTGGTACTAAACGAGAAGTTTTCTTGCTATTGAAAATCGGTAAATACATGTATATATTAAAATAAAAAATAATAAACGGAGAATTAACTTAAGTGGTAATTTATTTAATTTTACTTACAAATTTACAAACTAAATAAATAATGGTTATTTATTAACCTGAAACTAAAAAACATTAAAAAGTGTACTTGTAAATATAAAGTAAGTATTATAAAGTAAAAATGAAATTTCATATTTTTAATTAAAATTACATTTTCTTTCATTGAAACAAATTGCACGACAATCGGTCCGGTCTCCAGAAATATATATCACTAGCGTTGTAACCTAAAAAAAACCCCTAAAGTACACTTAAAAAATATACCGATGAAACAAAAATATACTTTTAGCGCCTGGACGGGACGGGACGGCTGTGTTTAGCCATACTACCTAAAATGACGGGAGTGGACGGGGCGGGACGTGACGGGTGTGTATAACCGCACCTTAAGGCTATACTCACATGGTGTGTAATAACTTAAGGAAAATCGGGAGGAAGTTGTTGCGGACACAAGGTCCCGCTATAACGCAGTCCCGCCCTTAGAACACTGCCTATAATATTATTCAGTTCAGGACTTTACTTTGTGTGTACCATTTTGTCTAATATCATGAGCTAATAACTTAGTAAATTTTAATCAATCAATTTTTTACTGGCACATATGAGTTCTTTGAATCTTCCTCTATACGTACGTACATGTTTTTGAGGTTGCTGAATCCGAATATGATGTCAAATATTCAAAATTCAAAATGCTCGATCAAATATAGTCGATGTTCAGAAAAAATTCTTAAAAGAAGTAATAAAAAAAGGAAAATTGACATAAATTTTGCTATAAATTATTAGGAACTAATTGAAATGATTTAATAACAATAATTTTGATAAAAAAAATTTTAAATGGCTGATCCAATATGTCCGACCTGTTATATAAATATTATAATATTATTGTATTGAATCTTAAGCAAGGGAAATTAAAAAAAAAAAATCATTATAAATTAGTAGCATGCAGTTTAGGTAACCTAACAAAAATAATTTATTTTGAAATTTGAGTATTAATTATTAAGAAAGCATATTTAGTGTTGTTATTATTTGTGTAAAATGAATATTAATTATTTACATAACTATATACACATTCTTCGTCGAGCAGCAATTAGTGTACGGGTGGTTTTGGACACTCAGTATAATATATATACATTTTCATCGAAATATAAATTTTAACTAGGCCTAGTCAAGATCATTTTTGGCCGAGTGACAATACCCTGCCCTCACCTCTCAGAATATGATCCGTTTTTTAAGTAATCTAACATTTAGACAGATTTTTTCAAAGAAAAACCTTACTTTAAATTGGGAAAATAACCGTATTTTTATATTAAAATTAAGTCAACAATTGTTAATTTAGTGTGAAGTGAGCCTTAACTAATTAAAATGAATACTAAACAAACTTCAATAAATTTATAAAAGAACACTCTCAAAAAATACACAAAATAGTAATAAATATCTAAATAATAAACGGGTAAAAAATCAAAACTTAATATCACGATAACTCTCGGCACTGTTTCGACAAACATGCGATCGTAACTGTGGGACCGTTAAAAATGCTACGCTGGTTCCTTTCAAAACTTTTACATGTGGCAGTTACACGCACACATACAGATACATTCAAACAGGTACAAGTCCAGCGACCAAGGAATACTATAGACTGGCAATGTCGCGCAAGGCTTGAAGCCCATTCACCTAAGAGTGGTGGGGATGAAAACGTCTGACTCCGCTACTTCCGAGCGTCTGCGTTATTGTAAGTACAGTTAGCAACGTTGTGATTTAAGATGCAGATTGTGGGTTTTTTTAAGTGAACTATTAAGGAAAAAAAGTTTTATAGGTTTGCAGACTAGTTTGTATAATATTTGAGTGAATAGTTAGTATGATTAGTAATTATTAGTTTGATTGGAATTATATTTTTAGTTCTCTTTGATTTGTTCTAAATTTGTCTATTTAGCGAATATTTTTGTGAGTAAAGTTAGCAACATTGAGATTTAAAATGGATATTGTGGTTTTATATTTTATTCTAGGGCAAGGATTGCTTTATAGTTATAATTTTGAATAAAGTGTTGTTTTCTTTCAAAACCGTATAACTCATTAAGTTTCCTTATTGTTATTGTTTTCATTATACAATTTTAACATATTATCAGTTTTTATTAAATTACAATTACTCGGACCATGAATGTATGGTACAATATAGTAATAGAACAAGCAATAGCACTACAAATTAATGACAAGACTTGTAGATACAGTAGATTAGCTATGGTGTTGTCAGCGCCCCGGTTCACAAAACTATCAAACCAACTCGTCACTATATCACAGCCTACAGGCTAAACTAAGCATTTTAC
This sequence comes from Philaenus spumarius, assembly GCA_018207615.1. Classification (NCBI taxonomy): domain Eukaryota; kingdom Metazoa; phylum Arthropoda; class Insecta; order Hemiptera; family Aphrophoridae; genus Philaenus; species Philaenus spumarius. Next base: position 14,796 of record JAGFPH010003867.1, on the reverse strand, counting down.
AAAGAAATGTAAAGAATATTTTTTTCTTTTTTGGTTGATTTCCAACAACTTTTACGCTTTGACAAATTACCTGCACAAAAAATACAAAACTTTTTCGCTATGCCAAAATTTAATGTTATATGTCTAAACACAACGGTGACTTTCTTTGTTTTATATTTTTCCCGCTACACAAAATATAGTTTTCTATTTTTGTTTGATACCATCAGCACGGTCACAGTGTTTTAAGCAATATTTTAAAATTTCAGAATTTTATCTCAACACTAAGTGTGTCTTCAAACGTTGTTCATGAAACGCGGCGAATTAAAATGTGTACCGGTCGAGGACAGGGAATCTGGTGTTTTCACCTAAGAGTGGGCGTGGTCGGCTTCAACTCCCGTAATGCGCTGTGCATGGGCTTTACCAGTCTATAGTATTCCTTGGTCGCTGTACAAGTCTCATGTACTTTAGATTTTGGAGCAACAGGCAGATGTTTGCTCCACTCTCGAAACACACACACCACAAGGCCACGCAGACGTTCTGCGTTCTCCTCTTGTCTATCTCTCTCTATCATTACATACATACCAATGTTTATTTTCTGTTTTATTATGTTACAGAATAAAAACAAAATAAGAAATTATTTTCAATAACCTATGTATGTCATAATATTTCAAATTATTAAAAAAAAACATGATTTTTACTAAAATGAGTACGTATATAGGCTATGTATAGAACAATTTGTTTTTCAATTTACTTCATTTGAAGTCTTACGATCAACATCAATTACGTGGGATAACAAAAAACAAATTTTAATAACATTTATAAAGTTTATTTAAACTAACAGTTTAAATGCAGTTTGCAGTTTTAAATGCATTTTTTCTGATTTGTTTTATACTTTCAAAAAGAAAAATCGTTTATTAAATTTTTAGAGGTACACTAATTAGTGTATTTTAAAGTACACATCTCAAGCTTTAAAAAAATTACCAATAAAGATTTGATATCGCACTTTAAACTGATTTTATACCTTGTAGGAAGTTATGAATAAAATTAGAAAACTGTCGTATTCTCAAAATATCGACATTTTGAGGTTGTATATCGTTCAAATAAAATTTTTGAAATTTAAAAAATGAAGCGTTTTTAAATAAATTGACGAATAAATCATGCGAGAGTTTAAAAATGTTAACAGCCAACTGAAAGCAGTGGGAGTATTTTGACTAGTTTCATTAAAAAACGTTTAGAAGCTCCAATTTCTATACATTCTGTACTTATTTAAAGACCTTTTATCACTTAAGAATATACATTTACAATAGCTGCAATAAAATTACTCTTTCATTTGCAATTAGTTTCATCAAATTGCATTATTTAGTTAAAAAGTTATAACAAATTTAGTGCGCACGGCAGAGCGCCTGCCGCACGGTGGACTTGGTACCTCCGAGCGGTATTTTTTCGAGCTATAAACAAATAATTCTACAGCCCACATTTTTGATTTTAGAGAAATTTTAGCCAACTGTTTGCATGTGAAACTTTGGGTACTTTCCAAAAATGAAGTCATTTTTTGTCCAAAGTAAATATTTTTAATAAAATTTGCAAAAAACAGCTATTATGCAACTTAATTTGTTTATAAATTAATTTCTAACCAATTTTGGCGGAGAAGTTTTTAATATGTTCTTTGTAATATGTATCTAAAGCAAGATTTTTAAAAGTTCCCCTGGGACAAATTTTTTCTTAAGCAAAATTTAGATTGAATCCCATAATTGAACATTACTATAGCTCGATTATTTTATGTCATTATTTTTAGAAATTTTATGTAGATTCTGAAAATGGAGTTAAACTTAACAAAACATGCGTTTTACATGTACAAGTAGGCCTACCCATTAAAATATATATACTATATATACTTAAATCTCGTGTCACAGTGTTTGTTATCGAACTCCTCCGAAACGGCTTCATCGATTTTTATGAAATTTTTTGTCTATATTTGGTAGGTTTGAGAATAGTTCGTAGGCTACCTTTTATACACCTAGGTGATAAGGGTGGCCTTAAAACAACCCCTAAAACAATAAATAGTGAATGTTATAGGTCTTCAAAACTCTTATAGATGCTTTGAAAATATTGTGGAAAGCATCTTGAATATTCGTAAATGGTGTCTATGTTATAAAGTAACTACTATTACTCTATTTTATTAACAATTTAATAATAATAACTAACTCCAACTGCTCAAATCCATCAGGCGATATGGATGTCAGCGACGAAAGTGAGGAAGAAGTCGACGATGATAATGGCGGCTTATAAATCTATATATATAAAATCCAAAACCCACTCACTCACTCCTGACTGTCTGATCAGTCACAGTATAAAAACTATACCACCTAGGAACTTAAAGCTAGAATGCTGAAATTTTTTACGTTTATTTCTTACAAGATACATATAAATTTAACCAATTTAACATTTCATTAGGGGTAAAAATGTTATAAAAGCCCCTAAAAGCAATAAATATACATTTGTGTACCTTCCATAAGCTAGAGAGATGATAATTTGTAAATTTATTTCTTACAAGATACATATAAAAAATAAACCAGTTTTATTTACATTTTGTCACGTTCTGCTAATGGGTGGAAATGTAGTAATAGACCCTAAAACTATAAGTAATAATTGAATACCGCCTAGGAACGTGAAATTCGGTACACGTATTACTAATAGGCGTACTAAAAAAAGATTTTAAAATATTTAAAATATTTGTTACGTCCAGCTAAGGTTTGAAAATGTGATAACAACTTCTAAAAACAATAAATTGCAATTGGTATTCTTTAATTAATGCTTGAGAACTTGAAATTTGGCACTTATTAATTTTAAGAAAATATTTAAAAACGTAAGCTCATCAATTCTATCTCGATCTATGCATTCGCATATTAAAGACGTAGGCTATCTGGGCAATCTGTAACATTCAGCTGAGACTGTGATTTACCAGTCTGCAGGTATAGCGGTTGAAAAAGAAGGCGCTCTTCACTCTGAATTCTTTATTTTTAATTGATTTCATTTATTCAGCCCACATACCCTGACGAAGACAATTGACGGGCAATCAATGAAAAATAAATTAAATACCAAACTAATTAAAACCAAAATATATATGTAATAAATCACTTTCGTGAAATAAAAGAAAATAAAAAAATTCCCGTAGAGAAGCACGAGTATTCAGCTAGTATCAGTGCTTAATTTCGGCCGGAACGGCACCTCTAAGGGAAAATAGTTGTTGCTAAACATTTGGAGCAAGAAATTTTGAAAATCGTTCATGTTCTTTACACTCGTTAGGTGGCCTCCAGTTTTTTGGCAGTAAAATCTGTCTGAAAGGATTTCAAAGCTTTGTTCAACCATTTTTTAGAAGCGTCAGAGGACACGAAACGGGACTCAAAACAACGTTCAACTTACAAAGGGCTTTGTAATTGCCATCTACATCTTTTGTGCACAACTTGGCTGTAATGTATGACGCCCTACAAGAGTTGGCAGATCTATGTCTACAGCTTCAAAAATCAAGTCTAAACCTTATTCAAGCTCACAACGACATCACACTTTTAGTAAAAGTGTTTTAAAACCGAGTAGATGATATGAGAGAAGACGCAAGTGAAGCTAAGATTGCATTTGAAAATATGAACTTTCATGACATCAAGCTTTCTGAAAGAACGAAAATTCCTAAGATTGACTGAAAAACAGTTTTATCGCAGCTTGGCAAATAGTTTATCCTGCAGGCTACTATTAACAACAGATAAAGTTAATGTATCTGTAAACTATGATGATACGAATGATATCAAGGTCATCCATCCAAAATTCTGGCCTAAAAATATGTCAATCACCTACGGTAAAAATGAGATTTTCGTATATGCGAAATATTCAAGATTGATAGCCCTCGTGAAATAATATAAGACTTCAGGGAGTACAAGCAGGGCCTGAAACCAATACTATACGGAGAAACGCCAACAATTCTTGAACAGCCACCAATGTTAAAAAAAAACTGCTATCAGTAATAAAGGCCATTGCAGTGTCCAGTACTGAGTGTGAACGTGGCTTTTCTGCAATGATCTTGATTATGACGCCACTGAGGTCCTCACTGTACATCACAACTGTTTGCGACTACGCATCAGGCTTCTAGATCCTCCTGTGGCCAGATATGAGCCTCAGCTCCATGTTTAGTCTTGGCTGGCAAAATGGCGCACTCTGCAATTGACTCCCAGTCGAAAAGACGAAGTGAGTAAGTTTATGATGAAGACAAAATTGTACTTTAGAAGTGTTTTTCCTAGTAAATTTGATACGATTTGTCTTCATTAGTGAGTACCGTATATACATAAAAAAATTTCAAATGTCATCGGTTTTTTATATTTGGTAAAACATGATTCCTCATTGTAACTTGTATTACAAGTTTAAAAAAATCGGAAGTTTTAGGGGGGGAGGTCTTATGTTTGAAAATCATGTAAGGATTAAATGTGTGGGTATGCGTTCCGGCACCTAAAATTTTAGAAATTAAGCACTGGCTAGTATATATAAAACCAAGAGAGCAGTAAAAAAATATGAACTATGTTGTCACTGGTACCAAGTAGTTTATCACCAGACACTTGTTAACACTTGTCACCAGCCACCCGGGCAGGGTGTTCCGTAAGTAAAACGCCAAACTTCGGTATATGGTTCTACGGGTAAAAATAAAGAGTATATAAAGAATCATTTTGTTTCTAAAAATTCTTCGTTTTTCAGATATCCGCCATTTTGTTTTTTTTACAAAATAATTAATATCCAGAGAACGGTTTGACCGATTGAGTTCAAACCTGGCATGATTTTTGACAACCTAACAATTCTCTACCTAAAGTAAAATAAGCGATTGTCTACAAAAACGCGTTTCAAAATGGCGGCTGTTTTAAAATTTCAAACCTAAATTACTCAAAAACCCTACATTTTAACAAAAAATGTCCGGCTACCTTTTTTGTAGCCCTTTTAATTCCCTATCGGATGGTGTAACTGTCAAAACAATGACAGTATAATAGTTAGGCTGTGTCTAATGATTGGTTTGTTCAACCCGGCTTCCTATACCAAAACAGTAAACAATACTGTATGTACATAATGATGTTATTATCTTTAACTTCACTATTGACCTTCATTAGATTGTTTTGACAGTTAACCATCCGACAGGGAATCAAAAGGGCTACAAAAAAGATAACTTGAAATTTTTGGTTAAAACTTAGGGTTTTGAGTAATTTAGGTTTGAAATTTTCAAACAGCCGTCATTTTGAAACGCGTTATTGGATATAATCATAATCGATTATTTTTCTTCAGGTAGAGAATCGTTAGGTTAAACATCATGCCAGGTTTGAACTCAATCGGTAAAACTGTTCTCTTGATATGAATTATTTTGTAAAAGAAAAAAAATTCCGGATATCTGGAAAACGAAGCATTTTTGGAAAAATTTTATTCTTGATTTTGTCTTTATTTTTATCCATAGAAACATTTCCCGAAGTTTGGCGTTTTACTTACGCGACACTCTGTATATATTTGGAGCCTTTTGTAAACCAACTTTTTATTAAATAGTATAAATAGCTAAAAATTAAATAGAGTCTTTATTAATACAGTTGTTTTGTTTGATAACCTGTGTATTACCATTTTTAAGCATATTAAATCATTTTATTAAAGTTACTTAAAACTAAATCAATTTAACTGAACAAGTAGTATTTCTTATAAAATGCTACCTAATGGTAATATGGCGTAGAATTGGACATATAAAAAGTAAAATTCTAAAAATCTTTTAAAACTATTTTGTGGGCGTTTTTTTTCAAAGTGGGGGAAGAATCACCCCTTGTTACCAATGACCGATGTTGCCAACGTAGGGTTCGAAATACCGACATTTTTGGTACGTTTTCCAAAAATAAATTGGCCGAAGGTTTACTTTTACTAATTTATAAACCAAATTATTAGCAGTTTTTTGTTGAGTGTTTTTACAATGAGTGTCTACATTCTTTGTAAGAGCGGAACCTGTGTTAATTCCTTTAGAGATTCAATATTTTATTCCTTAAGAAAAAATAGAAACTGACAGATATAAAAACACACTATCAGTTTAACTTAGTAGAAAAATAATAGTCACGCACCCCAGAGATGAACATACTCGTATGTCAGAGCAACCACTAGCATACCGAGTTTTCTATAAAGTTCCATTTCTATTAAATATGTAAAATAAAGGTTATTCACCTTTAAAGCGGAACCTTAGAGAACCTATTTACAAATTATGAAAATCCCTCCTCCCCCTCCCATCACTCCATCTACAAAATGTACAATATATTATAAACTTATAATGCTGACGTTACGCCTTTCCAACTTCACAAAAGGAACTTCGGATGATATAGTTAACAGAACCAAAAAGGCTTGTCTTTATTCAAGTTCATATCCCTTTAATTCTATTAATATTCACGATAAACAGAATCCACTTGGTTAAAATGAAACCGCTCACTTAAAATGATACTACATATACCAAATATCATTTATTACATGTACTCTACAAATACTGTATATTTGACAGGAACCAAATATGGTAAATAATTTTTGGTCGCTCGGCTTTGCTGGGCCTACAAAATATTAAATATATTAAGATTTAATGTAACGTTTTTTTATTATTTCTTTTAATGTAGCCCGACTCCCATTTCTAACAATTAACCTAAATATTTTGTCTTGTACTACCGACAATATATTATTAAGTTAGAACTTGTATAGCAATTTTATTTTTGCAAATCCCTTACTTCCGACATAATAATTGTGATTGTACATTGCAAATCTACTAAAATTTAGTGAGAAACAGTTTCAGTACTTTTTACGTCGAAATTTTTTGCGTCTAAACGCCTTGAGTATGGTACACACAGCAAGGATATGCCGGAAGTCTTCCTCTTCATTAACGTTGCACAAAGAACACAGTTTGGACGTAGCAGAAGAGGAATATTTATTTAAATTTATTGATTCGATCCTGGTTTTTAGAAACCAAATAATTAAATAAATTTTCTTGTAAATTTTTAAATAATCTGCGTTAAAGTTTAACTGCTTATACGTCGACGAACGACCGCTGGTGTGCAACAATAACTCGAAATTTGATGTAATTTTGGTTTTGTCTATAACTTTCTCAATCAAATGTTCTTGGTTTAATATTTAATTTAACCTTGTAAATATAGTTATAAATTTCAAACAATATCTTACAAATAAAAAATTATTTACTTATTCCAAAGTTTGTAAAAAGGCTTGGCAGACCCAGCCACCATCTTGAATTTCAACTCCCATAAGAGCAATGTTAAACGGGTAACAAGATTACTGGCGTAATAATGTTCGGAAAATTATTCTGAAGATGTAGTTTTAAAGGTTATAACTGTTTTTGTTGTTCGACCTTATGGACTGGTTATAATATACTTATAAATCAATAAATACCTTATTTATACAACTGCTCGTAGTCCAAATTATTGGCTGAACATCTAATAGAAACACTCCATAATTATTCCAATATAGTTAGCAATATGCAAATTTTACATAAATGCTCAAAAGGGCCAATTATGAATGTCTTAGAAGAATTCCAAATCTACAAACAATCTATTTCTGATTCATCTATTTTATTAAACGAAAAAGTCCACTTTAAATTAAACACTCTTTTGGACAGTATAATTAAATTAACCTCTTCAACTAGAAGACAACCACCCGCAAAACTAGTTTTTTTTAGTAGCCTACTGACTAAGCAATGAACAAGTGAACACGTGTGTCCATCTAATATGAAAGTATTAACATTGCGATATATTTTAAATGTAGTTTTGTGTTTCAAAGTGTTGTGATGTATGTTATTCATGATTCCAGGCATAGCAATTCCAGCACAATGGGAGTTAACTCATGAAAACACGGATTAGGTCCAGCCCATGGTGTTGTTGAATAGAACTATGTACAAAGGCTTAACCGCTTTATCTAACAATGTATCTATCACTTAAAGTTGACATATTGTCTATCGTTTACTTATTGAAATATATAATAAATATAAATACCTGATGAGTTCAATTCTTGTGCCACTTTCTCCCAAGCTCTTTGTACGTTATCCCTGTTGCTGTACTCCTTTAGATGGAAATCATATAAGCAGGGATGGTTTTCGACAGCTTCTGCTAACTTCCCTTGGAAACAAATGTCTGCCATACTAAAAACAGCACACGCGTGCCGTGGTAAGCACTTTGAAAACTTTATTTAATTTTGCGTTGTAGTAAATAAAACCACTAGAAACGTGAAACTGAAGCCTATACGAAATCTGTTTTTTGGATTTCATGTAACCAAGTTGCAAGGAACCAACGAAATTACAATTTCATGCAACGCAGTGTGCACAGCCCTATGGTAAACTAATCTATCAGTTGCATGCAACTTAAGTTTCCTGTTTCCTGAAACTGGTTTCTCCAGTGTGCACTCTGCCTTAATGTGTTGTGTTGTGCGTTTTGTGTAATTTTAAAGTTGACGAGCATTTAAATTTAATGCTATAACATAACAAGTTTCGGTTTGACAATGCCTGAATAAAATAGACGAAACGGTCGTCACCGATTAATAAACAGCGTTTACTGGACTGCGAGCAGTTTTATAAATAAGGTATTTATTTAATTATAAGTATATGTAAAGGTTAGTTCAGTCCGAATGCGGACATCATTTAGGTTTATAACTAAATTCGTTCTTCGCCTTAACTGAAAATCAAAGTTTGCTATTGTTTTTCTTATTCAATAATGCAAATATAAAAAAAGTAAGAATCTACCCCATTCGAAGTTTAATTACCTTTCAAATAAAATTTCAATAAATTTAGATAACTTATGCAGAGCGAATCCGCTTATCGTGGAAGCATATGTACGCGCCGAATTTGTGTTCCCTCTCGCGTGTTTAGCCTGCACTGTGGTGGTTCACATGAACTTGTTGCTCGCGGAGGAATATTAGAAAAATAATATAATATCCGTTAATCTTGAATGTGTGAGAGAAAGCTGTGTTTAATAACACATACAATGCGTTTACAGTCTGGGTTACGTCTGTAACCATCTAGTTTCCGTCTTTATGAAACTGCACTTTATTTGCTAGCGGAAGAAGGAAACGCGCACAAACTCAATGCTGGTAGAGCACAACTCTGCCACTTGGAGACTGCGGACAACTTGGAAATATTTTTTTCACAAACGCCGCGCCTTAACGTACTCCACTAAAAGGCGTAATGGGATGATGCACTCGATTTACATTTAAAAAAATCTATTGTTTTAAGTGGTCCATGTGAAGCACATGTGAGCTTGACACTGAACACTATGAGAAGCGGCCGACGCACAGTGCATTGCACGCCAACCCCAGTATAGGGAGTATTTTCAATACACAGTGCATTGCGTGCTTCGCACGCCAACCTCCATATAGGGAGTATTTTCAATACACAGTGCATTGCGTGCTTCGCACGCC